>PVJH01020287.1:0-40900 GCA_004026705.1 Nesogale talazaci | reverse complement strand
TTAAGACAGATCCTTAGTGATCACTATCATGCTTCTCATGTTGCTTACTACCATGTGTACAACGTTAGCATGCAGAATAGTAGGATGACTGCTTTGTTTTCCTTTACTACTGCTGTAAATCCAAAATGCTATATGACAAGGTCGTTGATAAGTGAGGAATAGGTAAATATTGATTAGAACCTTACAGATGTTTAAATGTGCAAATTCATGTGAAAACATTATACCTATGTTTTCATTGATTATTTTGAGTTCTTACATTCTACATACAAGGTGGCTTTTTTAATGTCTTGGAACACCCCACAATCTTTTAATTTCATCTATTCACTTATTTTTGAAGTCTTTGTGTGTGGGGGGGTATGTGTGTGCATGTTTGACTGTAATTAATTATTTTAACATATTAACAAAATTTAAAGGTCTTTGTAGTGTCTTCATTGATATTTCAAATATTCTACAACAAACACATCAATTTGCTTTTATAATTAAAAAGTATTATTTAGATAGCAGATGGGCATTGGACCTCCACTCAAGTACTTCCTCAATGCAAGAACACGTTTTTATTTTAAATTGGCATTCCATAATGCTCACTTTCCTGACACAATCACTGAAGACAAATGTGTACATACGCAAAAGTGGTGAAGAAAGCTGATGGTTCCAGGTTATCAAAAGATACAGTGCCTGGGGTCTCAAAGGCTTGAAAGCAAACAAACAGCCAACTAGCTCAGAAGCTACACACCCCATATGGAAGAAGCACATGAGCCTGGGTGACCACAAGGTGTCAAAGGGATCATATATCAGACATCAAAGAAATAAAAATAGCATTGCATGCCCACCTATCTGATATGATTTCTGACAAGAAATATTTGCATAATCAAATGTGGTAAAGTAAGATTATTGTACACAGCTATCAAAAGATACAGTGTTTTGGTGTCTTAAAAACTTGAAAGTAAACAAACAGTCATCTAGCTTAGAACCAATGAAGCCCACATGGAAGAAGCACACCAGCCTGTGTGACCCTGAGGTATTGAAGGGATCAGGTATCAGGCATCAAAGAACTAAAAATTGTATCATTATAAATGAGAGGGAGTATATATTGGGGACCCAAGCCAAAGCCCATCGTAAGTGAAGTGACATTCCCTTAGAGAAGGGTCATGGGGAGGAGACGACCCAGTCAAGGTACAGTGTAGCAACAATGAAATATACAGCTTTCCTCTAGTTCTTAAATTTTAAATGCTTTCTCTCCCCCCGACCCCCATCATAATCCCAATTCTACCTTCCAAATCCAGCTGGATCAGGGGATGTATACTGGTACAGACAGTAGTTGGAAATATGGAGAATTCGGCACAGATGATCCCTTCAGGGCCAGTGGTGAGAGTGGTGATACCCGGAGGGTAGAGGGAAGGTGGAATAGAAGGGGGAACCAATCGCAGGGATCTACATATAACCTCCTCCCTGGGGTATGGACAACAGGAAAGTGGGTGAAGGGACACATCAGACAGTATATGACATGACAAAATAGTGATAATATGTAAATTACTAAGGATTCATGGGGGAGGGGAAATACCAGGAGCTAATACCAAGGGCTTAAGTAGAAGGAGGATGTTTTGAGAATGATGATGGCAACAAATGTACAAATGTGGTGTGCATACAACATATGTATGTATTGATTGTGATAAGAGTTGCATGAACCCCCAATAAAATGTTTTTTAAAAAGGAATATGTAAAATATGATATATAATATGCACATTCTATAATATTTACAGTTCTGGATTTTTAATGCTAATATTTGATGAAGAGACATTTCTCTGGAAAGTATGTGCTGTTTTATTGAGTTCAAATTTTAACGACCTGATGGTAAGTTTATTTTTTGTATGTTGATGAAGAAAGATATGCTAGAGGATAAGGATGATGGTCGTGATAATAACAAGAATACTGTAACATGTGTCTAACTGTTATAATTGATGTAGCACATTCACACACTTTATTTCTTTGAACCACCATACTTCACTAGAAAACTATCACAACCCAACACATATGCTCCATCCATTCATCTAAAATGGACTCAACATAAGCTATAGAGGATAAAAAAAAAATAGAAGATACTGGGGACTCATAAAACTCCTATCACAGTCCATATATACTTCTTTGTATATCAAACACATTTGTACATAATCAGACACCCTCTTGTTCTTTAATGCTTCCTCCTCACGTCCCGTCCCACCCTCCCCCACAACTATCATGATTCCAATTCTACTTTACAAACCTGGCTAGTTCAAGGGATGCATGCAGGTACAGATAAGAGCTGTAACCACAGGTAATCTTGGAAGATAAACCCCCTCAGGACCAATAATGAGAGTAGCAATACCAGAAGGGTACAGGGAGAAAGAGGAACCAGGCACAATGATCAACATATATCCCGCCCTCTTGGCGGTAGACAACAGAAAAGTGGGTGAAGGTAGACTTTGGTCAGAGTAAAACATGAAAAATCATAATAATTTCTAAATTTTTAAGGGTTTTTGAGGGAGGAAGTGTGGGACGGGAGTGGAATGAGAAACTGATTCCAAGGGCTCAAGTAGAAAGAAAAGCTTTTGAAAATGATGATGACAACAAATGAACAAATTTACAAATGTGCTTGACACTAAGGATGGTTGGTTGGTTGGATGGATGGATGGATGGATGGATGGATGGATGGATGGAGAAAAGACCTGTACGATCTCTCAATAAAATGATTATTTTTTTAAAAAAATGTGTTTTGTAGAAGCTTACAGTCTAGTTAGAGGAATAAAATCTTGTCTCCCATAAGTGGTCTGTCATGGGACAGAAAATCTTAATAGTTGTGGTCTTTCAGGCTTCCCTCCTCCTCTAGCTGCTAAAGAGAACTGGGTTTGACTCCCTACTTCACCTTAAAATGAGGCTTGGTGGCAGACAGACTATTTCTGTACTGTGTCTAGACCTTTTTTTCTGAACTTTTAAAATCTAGAACTGGGAGAAAAGAGCAGCTGAGAAAAGAAGTTGCCTGGAGGATACGGGGAAAAGGGGGATTTTAGAGCAAGCTTGTTTTTAGTGTATGAGTTAAAGAGGGTTAAGCTAAATTGAATTTTCAGGGGAGATGCCGAAGGTTAAGTATGTGTGTCTTCTATAATATTATAAAAGCAGTAAGCAGTATTAAATAACTTGAGTTAATGAGAAATTACATTGTGACTAATTGGGTTTTGTGTGTATGTGTGTGTGTGTGTGTGTGTGTCTGAGAGAGAGAGAGAGAGAGAGAGAGAGAGAGAGAGACCATATGTGTGGTTGAATGCCATTTCTAGATCACAGTTCAATCCCAAAGTAATACACTTTATAATTGTTTTTATGTTGAAGAGAAAGCACTATTTTTTTTAAAAAAGCAACACAAAACTTACCCAAAAAATCCCTCTACTTCCCTCCCTATGCTATGAAAATTTTAATATTTTAATCAGAAGAAATTCAAGGTCTTTATATAGGTAGGGTTCTGAAAATGATCCTTGTAATAGATGAACTTATATATCCCCAAAATATGTCTTAATCCTAACATTTACTTCTGAGGTTATAGTTTCATTTGAGAATGGATTTTCTTTTATATACTAATGAATGAGCATTGTTTACAGTGTATCTTAGAGCAATCTCTTTTTGAGATATAAAGAAAATTAAATAAGCTCATCAGAAAGTGGAAATGGAGTATGATAAAGACCACCACACCTCAGGAAGATTTTCCAGGAGCAGAAGCTCAAAAAAGGCAAGGCCCTTTCTCAAATGTCCGTCCAGAGAGAAAGCCTACCCTTAGTCCTACACCCTGAATTTGGCTTCTAGTATCATTTATGGTGACAAAATCATTCTATTTTGTTTTGATTATCAGAAACCTTTTGGAGCAGCTCTAAATCTAAGAGCAACTCTAAATCTGCTTTGGTTGTAGCAACTCTAAAATCTAAGATACCTTCAAAGACTTCCAGCTCCTGCACTCATTCTTTTGTGGGTAGTCTCTTCTTCAAATCAAAGGATATGAAAAAAGTTGAGAAGATGTCATATTAGGGATTAGGTTGGGATTAAGAGTCTAGAAGGAACTTTAAGTCAATATGGCAAGTTGTTACAGGAAGTTTCTGTTCAAGAGCTCTTAAGGAAGTAGAGCCCTTCAGCCCAACAACCTAGGAGAAATTCAATCCTGCCTAAAACCAGGCCTGTCAGAAAAAAGAAGTTTACCAAGTTGAAACATGGTACACTACTTTCAACATCAATTGTAGTCTGTGAAAGATTTTGAAGCAGAGGGTCTTTGTGTCTTGATTATGACCCATAGAAACTGAGATACCAAGTGTACGTTGCTCAAATCTATTGTTTTGCTATAAATTTTCACTCAGCAAGAGATGAGGAAGTCATAAATTTACCTCTTCTTTAATTTTTTCTCCTTTTCTTAGAAGTTGGCTTTTTATCATAAAAATAAATCAGTATTTTCCCCTACTGCCAATTTTCCATTTGTATTGCAATGACAAGTCTTGTCATTGATATTGCATGAGAAGAATAGCACGAGTGGCTGAAATTGATCTCCGAGGTGGAAGATAAGCTTGCTGTCACTGCTATAGCTGTGTACCATGTCGAACTTATCCCAGAACCCTCCCTTTGTGTCCTTAGTTCTCCAGACCCACATCTGCTTTCCCTTATATTAGAGAAGCAGGAGGATCGAAATTATAATGTGGCCCTTTGATAATGTGATCCTAAAATAAACTAATTGAAGCATAGTGGAGTGCAAATTCAGAACATCATTCAGTTTAAAAACTGACCTTCTCAAAGATGACTTCTTAGAAGTGTGTGAGATTTACTTCAGGACATTTTGAAGCCAAGTTTGTCTGGAAACTCTGAGAAACACAATGGACATTGACTTCTGCATCACATATTTTTTAAATTATACCTGGATACCAACTGCTGACTTTATGAATAAGTCTGCTAGACTTTCTAGACTGTCCTTACATGAAAGGAGAGTGTGAATAGAACTGAAGTAAAGATGCAGAGTTTTCTCTTTGTCTTTTTCCAAGGTCTTGAGGAGGAGACAATAGAAAGTTAGTAAGGAACCCTGAAGGAAGAAGTAAGTATTCAGCATAACAGATCAATGATTTTAGTCACTTTTTATATATTTGGTGCTGAATGGAGTCTAGATCAAGCAAAAAATATATCCACTCCCACAAAAGTGTGTAGTCTTGTCACAAAATCAAGATAGCAAGACAAGAAACCTGATCTTCTCCTTCCATCTTATCCAAAAGCTCCACTTTCAACATGTAAAATATAATGTTTTTCACCATCTCCTTTGTATCTGTCCTAATCTGAGCAACAATTATTTTTATCATGGAGACACCTGTAAGCTATTTTATTTTCAATTCATATTCTTCAAGGTATATGCATTTCATTTTGTATCTTCAATCATTTCTTTAAGACAGAATTGCTACCATTTCTCAAAGACCCTCAGAATTTTTTAAAAAATCATTTTATTGGAGGCTCATATAACTCTTATCACAGTCCATACATCGATCCAATGTGTAAAGCATATTTGTACATTTGTTGCTATCATCACTCTCAAACATTTGCTTTCTACTTCAGCCCTTGGTATCAGCTTCTCATTTCCCCCTCCCTTCCCATTCCCCCCTCATGAACCCTTGGTAATTTATAAATTATTATTATTTTGCCATGTCTTACACTGTTTGACATCTCCCTTTACCCACTTTTCTACTCTCCGTCCCTCAGGGAGGGGGCTATATGTCAATCCTTGAGATCAGTCAGTTCCCCCTTTCTGCCCCACCTTCCCTCCAACCTCCTGGTATTGCCCACCCCCCTGCGCCCCTAGTCCTGAAGGAATCATTTTTCCAAAATTCTCTGTTTCCAGTTCTTATCTGTACCAGTATACATTTGCATTCTAGCCTATTCTAGCATTTATATTCTAGTCTCCTGTTTCCAAATCTATTGAGCCTTCAAAGGTAACAAGGGTTCTTTCCATTCTTAAGAAACATTGACCTTCTTTCAAGCCCTCTTCTGCTTCATTACCATCTACCCTTAGCTTATTACACTTCATCTATGCTTACCTAGTTACTCAGATGTCTCATGGCCCTCTAAAGTTCATTAATACTGACTTAATTGCTTCTTTTCGATTTTATAATATTTTAAGAATTATATACTCGCATATGTGTTGATTTGTGTAATGCCTTCCTCTTCACCAGGAATCAGTATATTATTTAATTGCTTGATCTTCAAATCAATGATGGGATGTGCTCCTCTTATCTCACTTTTCATTTATTTATGTTACACAGCATTCTGATTATATTTATGTGTGCATATGCCCCTTAGGTATCTACCTCTCCTATAACAATCCAAATAGTATTCTGTAATATATTTATTTTCTAATACATTAGGAAGCTAGTGACCTAAGTTCAGGGTACTGAATCTAAGGGGTCAGAACTCAGTTTTGACTGTGGAGAAAGGCTCTTGTCTCCTTTGAACTTTTGCTTTTGGGTGATCTTCTTGTGACTTTGGCACCCTATCTCTTCTTTAGCTCATTTAAGAGACAGACTTAAAGCACACCCTAATCTTAAATCACACACTAATCTTATATTATTGACATAACAGTGGAACAACTCCACAAATGGGATTATAACTACAAGTACAGAAGTTAGGATTTACAATATATTTTAGAAGATATAACACTAATCATTAAAAACCTGTTCTGCCTAAAATATAAAGCTTCTTGAGAAGAGGGGCAGTGTTTTGTAAATCTTTAAATTTACCTGTGATTTGAATGAGATGAATGAGTGAGAATTTATGCCGTGTAAAGATGCACAGCCATGGAAGCCCCAAGAAGTAGTCTACTCAGTCTTCCAGGGATGCTATGAGGCTAAACTCAATCCTAGTGATTTTGATTTGAGTTTAAGTTGACTTTATCATCAAAAAACTGCAATCACTATAAAATTAAAGAAAAAAAAACAATTTAATTTTGCCTTAAAAATCATTAGAGAGGGCTGAGCCCTGGTGGCATAAGTGGTTGAGTGCGGGACTGCGACCCGTGGGCTTGGCAGTTCAAATCCAGCGGCGGCTCTCAGGAGCGGTGCTGGGTAGCTCCCACGACCACCACAGGGCAGTGATGCCAAAAAAAATCATTAGAGATAGTTCCCTAGTATTTTAGTTTAACATATTAGAGTATGCTATCTTTTCTGCTTGTATGGATATAAGTATAACATGTTTCCAAAGAATTCTATGAGCCAATATGATGACTTAAAACTCCTGACTCACAATAATTGAGTAATTTAATAATGCATTCACATCGAGGATATTGCTTTGGGTGTATTATTTTTTAATATATCCTATAAAGTAAAAGAAATTACCTTGCTTGTGATATTAGGAATAAAAATTAAAAAGACAAAGGGAGGTTGAGTATTCTAAGAAATATGTCTCGATAAACCGAAAACTATTTTCCTCATCCTTTTTCTTCCTCTGTATTCTTCCACGTATTTCTTTTCTTTCTTTCTTTTTTTTTTTTGGTGGGGGGGTGGGGCATCACTGCTCTCCGGTGGTGGGAGTAGGAGGCCCAGCCCCACTGCTGGAATTGAACCTCCGTCCCAGTGGGCTGCAGTCCCATGCACAACCACTACGCCACCGGGGCTCAGCCCATCTTCCACGTATTTCATATTCAACTTCTTCTCTTTTCTACTTTCAATGTTGAGAAATGTCTTGTGAATTCATTATTCCTATAAAGCACCTAATTAAAAATGAAAACAAAACAAAAAAACCTGGTCTATTTGAATAGGCATTTGTGTTAGTCTGCGTAAATTAGAGAAACAAATCCATAGCCACTCATATGTGAATAAAAAAGAGGTTTTATACAAGAGCTGTTAAAATTGAAAAATCATCCCAACCCAGTCCAGTTCAAGGCCAAAATTCTGACAGTAGCCCCTATATCTGATACCAGTCCATAATTCCTCTTCAGACTCACAAAACACATGCAAGGAGACCAAATACGGAGCAACTGCAAGATGGTGGGTAGAAAGTCTTTGGATCCAGTGGAGTTCTGAGCATCTCAGTGCTGACAGGGTCTTTCTGGGGCTCCTCTGCCTTCAGAGGTCTGGTTGCATTCATGTGGTTTGTCTGGCTGAGGGCATGAGGGTAGTCCCATGTGTCTTGTCTGCTGAGATATCTCCCAGGGAGTGAACAAAGAGAGACAGTGTCTCCTGTCTTCAAGAAGGAATTACAGGAGTTCCCAGAATTCTCAGGAGAATGGCAAGCCCATTCAGGAGTCTCACTGGCTACCACCAGATTGTCATGTTAGATTCCACCCCTACACTCTTAATCCTCACATTGACACCATATTAGGTGACGGCCAAAGCATGTGTAAAAATATCTCTGAAAAAGATATCCCGCTAGAAACAGGTATACATTAAACTAAAGAAGATTAAGTTTCAGAAGCTTTCGCTAATAGGGCACACCCAAGGCCCATTTTTAAGTTTTCAGAAATAAGGTATTTTGAATGCAGTGGGTTAATACCAGCCTCTCTTTCTTCTCTGACATTGTCATGTTCACACTATTTGCCATAACACTTCTCCACATATGGATACACGTATAGTATTGATATTCTCACAAAGGAGAGTTGAGTAGGGATACATTTATCTAATGATTGTGTGTTGACATTGTACTCTGCCACTTTAATGAATTTGTTATAAGCTGTCTCATGGATTCTTTGGGCCTTTTAAGGTTCATAGTTCCATTCATGTGTAGTTGAAGCCTTGGTTCCATGGCAGTGTAGTAAAAACTTCTAATAGCTCTCTTACCTCCAACTGTGAAGACTTACCCAATGATGTGATAAGGAAAGTTAGGGCCAAGGGTTCTGTTGTATTATAAACGTGCCCTAGAGTTTGTGGAAGAAGCCCTGGTTTCCCAGTGTTTAAACACTTGGCTGCTGACTAAAAGACAAGTGGAGCGAATTCATTCTCTGTGAGGCAAAATCTATCATTTTACTTCCATAAAGATTTATAGAAACCTTGCCTGTGCAATAGGGTCACTCAAGGCAGAATCAATGTGACAACAATGGTGTGTGTGTATGTCACTTGGCATTGAAAGTTGGAAGGAATAAAGAAAGGAAACACAATGTCTAAAATTGGTTGGATTTTTCAGTTTATTTGGTTTTTCCTTTTGAGATTTGATAGCAGTTTTACTCACAATGTATTATTTCTTTTCTACTTCTATGTAGATATTCATTTTTTCTTTTTTCTTTTTTTTAAAAAAAAATTTTTAAGGCATCACTGCCCTCTGGTGGTGGGAGTAGGAGGCCTAGCCTTTGCTTCTGGGAGCCGGAATCGAACCTCCTTCCCAGTGGGCCACAGCCCCGTGCACAACCACTACACCACTGGGGCTCAGCCCCATTTTTTCAACTCATGTTATATATACAGAAGTCCCCAAATTGAGTCAAGATCAGGTCTCACAAAACTTAAATCCACCTTACTACAGAGCCAGCACTTTTCTCACTGTGAAAACTAAAGGTAGCTCTCAGGGTTATTAGTTTCCCTTTGATTTTATCAGCAGGCAAATTAGTTACAGAGCTAATGTCTTATGGAAATCTGTGGGCCAAAAAATGATTCTGTTCACCTTCTTTTTCTCTCAGTAACCTCCAAAGCTGCCTGAAGAAGCCTTCAAGCCATAAGTGTCTGGCCCTTGAAGGAGAGTGTGGGGCATATCTCTTAACAACTAAACTAGGATAGAAGAGAGATTGTAGGTAGACCGTATTTTAAATCATTGTGAATAAAGTAAGTTTTAAAAGCTCATACTTTCCTCTTCTCCAAAATTTCTGAAAACACAAGCTATCACTCCAAATCTCATAATTCTTTCTGTAATTCATAGAGCCCAGCACAATTTCTTTCAAGCTGTAGCCAATATGTAGTATATATCACTGCTTCATTCCTTTTGAGGATGTGTCATTGTTCGATCATTTGATGCATATTTCAGCTTATTCCATTTTTGGTTAGTATGATGGGTATGACTATAAATACCCTGTATTTTAGTTTGGCTATGTTTTCATTTCCCTTGAATACATAGCTAGGAGTGGAATTGCTGGGCTAAATGGTAATTCCATTTTTAGCACTTGTGTAACTTCTATATTGTTTTCAAATGTGTGCCACATCATACACCCCCAACAATAATATATGGGGGCTCTGATTTCTCCACATCGAAAACATTTGTCTTGTCTATCTTCATTTACCTTGTTGTTGTTGTTGGGTACTGCACTGTTAGTCCAGACTCATATGGATTTTATTTATCACTAAAGTAAATACTGCCTCTTTCAGTGCCACGTTCATAATCACTTCATGTTTGAGCCTACTCCTGCAGCCATTGTGTCAATCTTGCTTTTTGAATGTATTTTCTTTAGCTGACCTTCCATATGATGTACTTTTAAAGAGACAAGTCTCTCTTGATAACATATACAAAACATGGCTTGATGTCTCACCACCCTGCTTCCGAGAAGGTTCTCATTATCCTTCTCTCAGGACAGATTTGTTTGTTCCTTTGGAAGTTCTTAAAACTTTCAATATGGACATACCAGATTTCCCAGAATTCTCAGAGGAGACAGCCATGCCCACACAGAGGTCTTCTCTGAGAATTCTGGGCCATCTGGTATGTCCTTCTTGGAAACAGGACACACTCTCTCGCTTGCTTGGAGACATTTGACTGACAAGACTGGCTCTCTCCAAGACATCCCTGAGGAAAAGCCACATGGACCTACCCTGATGTGGCCAGAAACCTGGAGCTAGTAAAACCATGTGGAGACTCCTGCCAGCACTGAAAAGCTTACACCACCACTGAACCCAAAGACTTTCTACCCACTGGCCTGTGATCATCCCACATTACACCACCACTGAACCCAAAGACTTTCTACCCACTGGCCTGTGATCATCCCACATTTGGCTTCATTGCATGTGTTTTGTGAGTCTGAAGAGGACTCTGTAGATCAATACTGAACATATGGGTTAATATCAGACTTATGGACTTGTACTAGACTGGTTGTGATGCTTTCTCAATGTTCAATTGCCCTTGTATATAAACCTCTTTCTTATACATACACACACAAACTTTCAATATTATTTTCCATAACCCTGATTCAAAACCTCAATTATTTTTTGTTCTTCTTTATTCAGTGTCCAACTTTAACATAATATGAGTGTGGTAGTCACCTAATCTGGTATCAATTTGAGGATTAAAAATGTAGGGGTGGAGTCTAGCCTGTCAATCTGGAGGTAGCCAATGAGACCTCTGCGTGGGCATGGCTTTCTCTGAGATTTCTGAAAAATGTGATAATTCCTTCTTGGAGGTGGGAGACATTATCTCTCTCATTTCACTCCCTTGGAGACACTCAACTGACAAGGCTGGATCCCTGTGAGAGATCCCTGAGGAGAAGCCACATGGACCTGATGTGGCCAGATACCTGAACCTAGAGAAGCCACTTCAGTGCTTACAACACCACTGGCTCCAAAGAATTTCTACCCAGACACTGGCTTGTAGTCATTCTGCATTTGGTTTCATTTCATGTGTTTTGTGAGCCTGAATAGAACTCATAGATTTGTATCGGACATATGGGCTAATATTGGACTTATGACCCTGGACTGGATTGGGCTGAGATGTTTTCTGAATGTTCATTTATTTTTTGTATATAAACCTTTCCCTTATCTATATGTGAATTTCTTTGGATTTATTTCTCTAATCTACCAAGACTAACACAATTAGCTCCTCAACACACTAAAGAAGCAATGTGCAGAAGATTTTTCCAATAACTGTGTCATTTGCTCACTTGATTGCTGCTTCTATGAGATTTTATTGTGAATCAAAACAAGAAAAAGTCCTCCAAAGCTTCAATCTTGTCTTCCTTTATCAAAATATTTCCTATTAGTTCAGCGATGAATCTTCATTGTCTTCGCATTGAGTTGCAATCAATTCATCTGCAAGTTCTCTCTTCCAACAAGAAAAGATGTGTCTTCTGAACAAAATTCCTGTTCACATAATCCAATTTCTCTGCTGATTTACTTAGAACATAGAATGAAGAAATATGGTTAGAGAATTCAACCAGGATGCATACTTTTCATGATGTTAAACAATGAAGTTCTCTGTTATTCTATTTCCACACTGTCTCTTAATCCATATGTAGTTTTTTCAACAGCACAATGAAATGCTCTGAAATCCCATTCTTTTCAAGATTAGCCATAGTTCAATTTGGTCCTCACAGATGAAAGCCTTTACACAGTCAATAACACACAAGTAAACATCATTCTTGCATTCTCTGTTTTCAGCCCATATTCTTCTGATATCAGTGAAAATATCCTCTTCTGGATCTGGCCTGGATTTTTGGTAGCTCTCTGTCAATGTCCTGCTGTAATTGTTGCTGGATGATACTTAGAAAAATTTTATTTGCAGGCAATGTCAATGGTATTGTCATATAATCTGAGTATTCCATCTGCCACCTACCATTGGAATGGGTACCACTAAGGATATCTTCCAGTCAGTAAGTCAAGTAACTGTCTTCCAAATTTCTTTATATAGACCAGTGAGTGCTTCCAGTGCTTCATCAACTTTTCTATACATTTTAACTGATAGTCCATCCATTTGTAGAAACTTGTTTGGAGCTAATGTCTTTAATGTAGATAGTATTTCTTCTTTCAGTACCTTCAGCTCTTGATCATATGCTACCTATTGAAATGGTTGAATGTTGACTAATTATTTTTGTTACAGTGACTCTGAATAGTCTTTCCATATTCTTTTAATTCTCCCTGCATTTAATTTCTGGATCACTAGTTTTAGGTGTTTCTATATAAATTTGAATAATATTAGGTCTATTGACTTTTTCTTTGTGAGTAAGTAGCACTACAGATAGCACTGTATTTGAAAATAGATCATGACATGTCATTTATGACAATGATTTCAGTGCTATTCCCCTGGAATCTGTCATTCTTGACATAGCAAACCATATGATTTCCTGATTTAAAATCATGACCAATAGCAGTCCATTTTAACTCCCTAATGCCTAGGGTATTCATGTATCTGCATTCCATTTCATGATTGACTATTTATGATTTTCTTAGAATTTTATTTCATACATCCCAAATTCCAAATATTGATAGATGTTTGCATTTTGAGTGGTACTCTTTCAGCAAGTGAAAGGCTTTTCCTTCTGCCAGCTTTACTCTATCCAAATCCTTGAGAAGGCAGTTCTCCCACAGTCACATTGTGAGTGCCTTCCAACCTGTGGGGCTCATCTTCTGGCACTGTCTTTAACAAGGGTCTCCTGGTAAGCATGCGTTTTTCAGAATCTGACAATGTTCTGCTGATATCTGTAAGGTTTATAATGGCTAAGGAGTTGTGGTGGTTTCTCAATGGGTTGCAACATTACTAAGTATGAATTTAGGTTAGTCTCTCAGTCACTCCTCAAAGCCTGGATTATTTTATATTTGAAATCTATTACTGACCCCTGAAGGCTACAGTCCCAGTGGCACAATAGTAAATGTTGGTATGCTACCTGAAACGTTGGTTAATGATGTGAACCCAATCAATAGCTCCATTGGAAAACAGACAAACAACAACAACAAAACCCTGAGAATTTTCCCTCACAAATATAGCAGTCTAGAAAACCCTCTGGAGCAGTTTTATGCTGCTGCATGGGAATGTTTAAAGTAAAAATGCACTGAACTTTATCTAAGAGTTATATTTTTACTAAGAAAGCAAATCTGCCATGTTTATTGTATTTAGGAAAAAAGAGTGTGCAATAAGTGACTCCCCCTATTCCCTTCTAGGAACCTGCACTCTGAGGGCGTCATTTTTAAAAAGTAATAACTAGGGCTAACTGAAGTCCATTTAACACACTAGGCTAATAAAGAGGAAAAAAAAGATGGGCATTCAATTCTACCCAGAGACATCTTGGAAGAAAAGCCTGGAAGATCTACTCACCCAAAATTTAGCCATTGCATACTTTACAGAGACCACTTAGTTCTATTCTGATACTCAGCATGGCCATGAGTTAGAATTGACTCCAGGAAAACAACTTAGTATTATAATGAACACTGTTAAACACTTTCCTGGCAATGCATACATGATCATTCTAGTTCATTCTCTTTCTTGACTTCATTTTTTAGTGGGGGCAGAAGGTGGAAGGAGGAACAACAATGTTTTTCTAAATAAATCAATTCCTACTGGGTATTTTTTTTCCTTTCATCTTCTTTTTCTATATATTTTGTTTTCAAGAAAAGTTGAAAATAACTGAAGCTTTCTGAGTCAAGATTAAGTGTTCCTGAGCCCAGAAGACAGAGTGAAAGTCAAAAAGCCAGAGCTCATCAATGGTCAGAACAAGACTGTTTGGTGGGTCAGCAGCATCAGCAGGGGCTGTGCAACTGAGAAATCCTCATTCTCACAGAATTCCCAGGGGATTTTAAATTCTACTAATGTTTGAAAAGAAGGGATTTACTTCTCTTAAATGCTGTTGCCTATATTTTCTCACCTTTAAGTCATGAATAGAGTCTTAGAGATCTCTTTTTAAAAATAAAAAAACAAAGAAATCTCCATTTCATCCCATTGTCAATAATGTCAAAGAGTTTACTGGTGATATTTCTTTGACATGATTGAAGGTGAGCTCTACAAAGATTATGATGGAACAACTAAATTATATTTGTCATTGCATGGACCCAGAGCCTTGCCAAAAGCAAAGAGGGAAACAAGATGAACATGCAAAGGAATTGTATTTATAGTGTCTGAGAAACATCAGCAAGGTTCGGTCTCAGTGTTTGAACTGACATTTAGCTTCACGGCCAATAGCCATTGCTCCCCATGCTTTGACTCACATTCTGACCACATATTAGGGAGACACACATTAAAGGATAACCTTTCTGTTCTCATTGAAGCACAAAGTTGCTGAATTAAAAATGCTATATTCAGAAAGCAAATGGAATCCATGTATTTGCAATTGCAATGAGCACCTGATTTGGTTGCTGCATTTTCCCTTCTTGTATTTACTAATGTAATTCTAATTAATTCTACTAATGAGAGCTATAACAGAAGGGCAATGACCAGAAACCCTATACAAATCATTCCTCTCCATCTGTTTTCTTTGTATTCTTTCTCTCCCTTTTCCCCTTTCAGCAATGAATTGATTAGGGCCTGAGATGAAGGAAATGCATTATCTGCCAAAACACTATAAATATGAACGGGAAATGCTGAAAGCTTTTTTTTATTTCTTTGGCATTTGTTTCAATGCTACATGGATTTATGCAGAAATGATCTGGGAAGCCAGTATCATAAAAATGACTAAATGCAAACATAAAAATTAAACCTTTGTGGCCTGGTCCTAGCTGGTGGCTACCAACTCCAGTTTCGTCTCCATTTATATTGGAAACAATTTACACATGTACATGTGATTCTAACTGTGTTTTGTCTTATTATCCCTCTTCTAAATGCATGGGTCTGGGTACAGGCTATACAAGCGAAGTTATAAACCTTGCCTTTAGAGTCCCATGCCCTGCTCATGTGGACAGACAGAGGATATGCATATAACCTCAGGACGAATGTTATTCATCCAAAGTATTTTGTTCAAAAATATACATTTAAGGCATACTCCCCAAAAAAGATTATAGAATTTTTTGCCAAAGCTATGTATTTTTTTAATTAAAAATCCTTTTATTGTGGGCTTGTACATCATTTTTCACAAAACATAAATAAACACACTGTGCCAAGCACTTTCACATGTCTGCTGCTGTGATTGTTCTCCAATCATCCACCTTTACCCTTGAGCCCTGGGTATCGGCTTTTCCTTCCCTTCCCCTCTTCCCCTGCTCTCCCCTCCCCACCAACCCTCAATACATTGTTACTGTTCTGTCATATCTTACACTGCCCGACCTCTCCCCCAACCCACTCCTATGTTGCCCATCCTTCAAATAGGAGCTTTTGTATATATTCTTGCAGTTGACTCTGTCTCTCTACCCAACCTTCTCTCCACCCTTCCAGCAGCTCCAATCTAGTCATTGGCCCGAAAGGGCTCATCCATCTTGATTTCCATATCTCCAGCTCTCCTCTCTACTAGTGTACCTTCTCCAGTCCATTGCTGTGTATTTTTTAAAACAAAACAACCCTATCACCTTCAAAGCACTCTCCATTACACTTAATACATTTTCCAAATCTGTGACTCCGTTCTTGGATGCATTTTCAAACTCCTCTGTTTGGATGGCTGACAGCAATTCTACTATTTTTCCTTCACTTTTTCTAGGTCATCAAATCACTGTCCTTTCATGTTCTTCATCATTCATGGAAACAAAAAGAAATTTCACAGAGTGAGGACAGGTGGGAAATGTGTGTGGGGAAAGAAAGGCATTCCAGTATTTGCCTAATACTGGCACATTGAGATGGTTGCATGAGCATTCTGGTTGTGGCAAAATCAGTCCTCATCTGCCACAAACCAGATAATTTTTTGTCACACCCATACAATCTTTTCAGAATTTCTAAATATAAAACTTGATTAACAGTCTGATTTGGTGGAATGAACATCAAATGCACTATGTGCACCAACATTTCCCTTCATTTAGGAAGTTGACAGATGCGGGTTTTCATCAATGGCTATTTCACCATTTTAGAAAGGAGAAACACTCATACACTTGAGTTTTTCACATAGTGCCGCCCTTGTAAGTTGTGTTCAGCATCACAACAGTTTCTGTGTTTTTTTTTCCCAAGCAGAAAACAAAATTTCACAACTGCTATCTTAAATTGGCCAACACAGGAAAACAAAGTTTGAGTGTAACTGTTTTTGTGAAAAAATTCACTGAAACCAGAGAGAACCTTCCTAGTCGATGCCACTAGGTGCAATAACTCAGAGCAAATTGCTAGATTCTCGCCAAGCAGGAAATGTGCTTACTAAAAAAGCTTTGCAGAGTGCAATTCCATTCTGGGTTTGGGGAGGTGCTCCCCTGTATTTATCTACTTTTTCAAATCCTCCCAAAATGTTTTTCTCTCTCCTCATGTCTAAAGGTCCAGTCAATATCCTTCAGAATGTGTCTAAATGAGTCCAGCAAACATACTTTAGACACATTCTATAAGATGCATATCTCATGACATTATTCTATCAGCTCTATGTTGTAGGTAAGGTACCCATATTACATATAAATAACACAAAAAGGTGCCTGAAATAAATGTCAAGGATTTTCTCTTCCAGACATACTGAATCAAAAACCCTGGAGGTGAACCTGGTATAGTGCTTATCATGATCAGAGGTGGTCTGAAGTAAATTTGGAGAATCACTGCACGAATCCAGATCTGTATCCTTTCTCTCCATTAAGAGCCTCCTAAAAAGACTAAGAATGACCTGCCCTTACTCAGAAGCCACTGTCTGGGCTAAGCACTCTACGCTGGGTTAAGCACTCCAGGGTTTTTGTGTTTTCAATTTCCACTACACAAACATTCACTAAACACACAAAAGAGACAGAGTTCTGTGCTGGATGCTATGAATATAAAGGAACAAAGAAGTAATTTAGAGAACAGTACAATTCAATAACATGACAATGATAGCAAAACTTTGCACATAAAAAGTGATCCTAACTCTTCCTTCATCTTGAGGCATTTGACCCTGCTGACTGACTATACTTCTTTTCAGGCTCTCTGTGCTGTGTTAATTTTGTATCTCAGATGATTGTTTCTTGGTCATTTACATTACTTTACCCTTCACTGTATCATATACATTCCTTCAAATTTTCATTTGAGACAATCTTTTCCTTCTCTTCCTTCCCATTTTGATAATAATTTTGTTAACTTGAAACTTCTTTATTTCTTCTTCTTAGTTAGTGTTCCTTCCTGAGGTGGATTGGGGACACAATGGTGGAGTTATCGTTTTCCATGAGAGACAAGCTGCTGAGTCAGGCGGCTTCTAACGTAGCCACCACGCTCTGTTGGTAGAAGTTTGCATGTTTCTCTGATGCTGAACAGGCTTCAGCAGAACTTCCGGACAAAGAAAGCCTAGCAATCTGCTTCAAAACATCAGTTTCCCTCTCATTTTTAGAGATTAATTAATTAATTAATTACATAATTAATTTACCTGGGCTTAATTAACACCAGGAAACGTTCCGGTTTTCTCCAGAACACCGTCAATTTTGGGTTACTTGCCACATCACCTGAACCTGGTGCTATTTTCAGGCAAAGTGAATACGAATTTGCCTGTTGTCCTTCTTTTCTCAAACAGCGTTCTCATCATTACTGTCTACAGGTGTGCCGCTGGCTGTTTCTCAGGCCTCTCGGACCACCAGGAGGCTTATTTCTCAAAGAAAAACTTCCCTCACCACAGCTTCATTTTATTGAACATTGTCTTTTACTCTCATACAGTTCACCACACTGTTCCTTCTCTGACCATATACAGGCTTTTTCATGGTACTTCCAACACACTCTAATCTCTGAAGTTTCCCGCTCATTTCTAGAGATTAATTAATTAATTACATAATTAATTTACCTGGGCTTAATTAATACTATAAAACTTTCCGTTTTTCTCCAGAACACTGTCAATTTCGGGTTGCTTCCCACACCACTTGAACCTGGTGATATTTTGAGGCAAAGTGAATACGAATTTGCCTGTTGTCCTTCTTTTCTCAAACAGCTTTCTTATCATTATCGAGAGACTGTTTCTCAGGCCTCTCAGACCAATATGAGGCTTATTCCTCAAAAAAAAAAACAAAAAAAACTTCCCTCACAGTGGATCATCATGACTTGATCCACAACTGATCATGGACAGCACAGCCCGGGGTAGTGTTTTGCTCTGTCATAGATGTGGCTTCCATCAGTTTGATGCAACTGATCTGCCACTAATAGCAAATAGGAAGGTGCCAGTCTCCTTTTCCTGTCCTTTCCCACAATGTCTCCATGCCTTAATTTCTGCTATGCAAAAAGGGACCAATTAATCCCTTCCATGTTAGAGAATAACTGACAGCCAAAAAAGGCAATGAAATTGAAACATGAAACAAAATAAGATATGGCAGATCCCTTCTATGTTTAGATTTTAAATAATCTACTTTCAGTTTACAGATAAAAAAGTGCTGACCTCTGGCTAGTTACCTGCTGAAGAGCACCACCTCAGGGTAACAGTCTCTTGACTCAATCTCTGGACCTTCTCAATATAAATTATGCAAATCTCTCCAATGGAAAACTCTATCCAAATAAAGAAAGACTCCTGATAGAGGCAGTCTAAAGCATTATCAGTTCTTCCTCGCTGGGGAAGACCATATCTGTAAGCCCCCACATTACTCAGGATCTATAGAAGACCTGCTGAGGTATTTTTGAAAACTGCTGTAAAGTCCCTGGCACCAGTTACATTCTAGATGATTTCTACACCAGCTGACCTGAATCAGGTGGGACCCAGTGATGTGGGCTGGTGGTAGCAAAAACCTGCTAGAGCCTGACCTTTCTGACCCAATCCCTCTCCACTATCCCTGCGAGTCTGTGGGGCAGTTGAGACATCCGGTGGCTAACTCGGTTTGTCACATCAGAGTGTCTCAGCAAGAGTGCAAGAGAAGGGGGAAAAGCAGTAGAAGGAGTTGAAAGTGTTCTCTCCGTCAGTCAACTGAAATGGGGAGTTACAACTAGACACTGGAACAATGTTAGAGAGAGGGGCTGCTTTCCTGGTTGTGTGAATAATTCTGTGGGCTATTGCTCGCTTGTTCGTTTCTTCCAAAATCCTTAGCAAGTTCTGCTTTTAATTGAAAGGTAGAGGGTCCAGTCTACCCAGAGGTACCTCAGAAAAAAAGATCTGGCAATCTACATCTGAAAGTTCAACCATTAACAGCCCCATGGAACACATGGTCACTGTGTGTCAACATGGACTGGAAATCAACTGGTTTTATTTATCACTATGCCTCCACTGCCCTTAATTAAATGTCTTCAATTTGTTGGGTTGTTGTGGGGTGTTTTGTAGTTTTGGTTTGTTTAGAACACCACCAAGACAGTGCAGGTAAACACAGGTGCAGCATGCAGGGAATGATAACAAGAATTACTGCTGATGCTTCAGGAAGGCAAGGACCATAGATGTCTCCCTCCATAGCCCCCTATGCAACCCATCTGGTGCACTGTGCATGGAAGTTGTCTCTAGCTATTGACTGAATATTGATTGGACCCCATGTCCAGCAAGGTGAGTAAAAGCTCATAGCTGCTGTCATTCCTCTATCAAGTTGAATTAACCTAATTTGAATATAAAAAATTAGAATTGACACCTGAGCCCCGGTGGCATTAGTGGTTGAGTGCGGGACTGCAGCCCGCGGACTTGGCGGTTCAAACCCAGCGGCGGCTCTCAGGAGCAGCACTGGGTAGCGCCCACGACCACCAGAGGCAGTGATGCCAAAAAAAAAAAATTAGAATTGATTTGCACTTGGTAAACAAAGAGTCATCCAAAGCAAGAACAAAGAGCATTGCCTCACTATGCCCACTTAGAGGAATTTACAGGATTTGTATATGGGTTTACATAGGAAAAGTCATTATGCAACAAATAAAAAGTCAATTATCACTCAGTTGGTCCCAACTCAAGGCAATGCTCCATAAGGCAGAGTAGAACTGAGCGCCAGAGGTTTCCAAAGGCTACGTGTTCAGAAGTAGACCATCATGTACTTTTCCCAAGAACACACTTGAATGGGTTTGAACTGCCAACCTTTTGGTTAGCACAGGACATTTAACTGCTTTTATCACACCAGGAGTACAAGACATTGTTAGTTCCCTACATTTGAACTTTCTTCCATTTGTATGTCTTCATTTAAGTCTCCCCCTACCTCACCCCCACCCTTCTTCCAAGTACTCTGGATCTGTGGTTTTCTTATTCTCATTTTAAAAGGTCTTGCTTTATCATCTCAAGCTTGCTTTAATACTCTGAGACAAAAATTTGTTTAATAATTGAGCATAAAGTAAGACTGAATTGAATGGTGGCCTTCTCGAGATGAGCAACACTCAACAGAGTTTCATTTCAGGTAAGTCAACAGCAGCAGTAGTTCAAGCATAGCAGTATTGCTCACTGCTAATAAACTCACTCAGCAGAATATATTTATGGCAATATGTGGGGAAAAATGCCTACAGATTTTCTATGAGTTGGAATCAACTTGATGACATTGAATGTATTGTAAAGTAGAAAGGTTTCATAGGACTTATCAATGCTTTAAGTCTTTATGCAAGTGCACTTCATTTATTTCACTTATGGAGTGGCTGGTGGATTTAAACTGCCAACCTTTTGGTTAGTAGCTAAATGCGTAACTATTGTGATACTAGGGTTCCTTATTGTATGTAAAGACAGTCTACTTTTATTAGTACTGCAGGAACTGTCTGTCTGAAACAAATCTTTTGTCTGCATTAGTTTGTAGAAGCAACTTGGATATAGTCATCTGCTTTCAATTAGCTAATAAACATGGCCTGATGAGAGGGAGAACAGCCCTGTGCACATGGTTAGGATGGCAATTGGAAGAGTTAGTTGAAGGAGCACCTGAAGCTCGAGTTGGAGATGGAGGACCATGCTCTGTGCTTGTTTGTGTCCTAAACAAATGCTCCAATGAGCTTGGTTCCTGAGGCTGACTGCCATTCTGGAAGGAACCCCTCATGGGCTGCTGTCCTTTGGAACTATGCCCTGCCAGTCTCACTAAATCTCTCCCATCACTCACAGAATTTCTAATCCTGACCCTGTTCACAGGGTTCTTGGATCCTACTTTCTAAATTCAGCCTATGTGCCTTGACTCTGCATATTCTGTCCCTTAATTTGTTTCTCTTTGTGGAGGGCCTTTGAATGTGCTGACCCATCCCTCCTTATGGAATCCACAACTGTAGAAATAATTTCTAAATTTCATAGTGCAATAGAGCATTGCTTTTTGCCATTGAATATCCAGTCTGTAAAACAAGATCACATCTGCTTTCAAAACTGCCATATCGAAGTGATAGCAATTTTGAAAACGAACATTCCTATTTCCTGACTACCTACTTATAGGCATGCCATAATGCCCAGAGCTTTCAAATATTTTATCATATGTTTTCCTCAACATGTATTCTGTCTAGCATTATCGTCACAACTTCACAGATGAGAGAACACAGTATCCCAGAGAATGAATATCAGGGCCAAGTTTGAATGGATTTAACAGTATTCCCTAAAAAGGACAGTTCTAAATCCTACCCACTGGTCCATGTATTTGTGAATTTATTTGAAATACCCTGCATAGCATCTTTTTGTATGTAAGGAGGAAGTCAAGAGGATGCTATTGACTTTAGGGTGAGCCTTAAATTTAATGTCTTCATCACAACAATAAAAAAACACACAGAGAAAAGACCATGTAAAAGTGGTGGCAGACATCAGAGCAATGATCTATAAGTCAAAGGATGTCCTGGATTGCTGCCAAGAATTGGGGTCGAGAGAAAGAAGCAAGGAACACATGTTTTCTCAGAACCTCCAGAAGCAAGCACGTCTTATTTCTGATGTCTGGCTTATAGGGGCTGAAGATAATATATTTTTATTGTTGTAAACTCCCGAGTATATGATCCTTTGTTATAGAAGTTCTAAGAAGTATTACAGAGGTATTTTGCCACTAGTGGAGTATGCAGAATTGGAGCCTGAATCCCCTAAATCAACTGTCAATACATATCGCATTGTCCCAGTTGACTTCCCTGATTTCTTCCCCGAGTGAGTCCCCATTGATGAACATTCTATAACAATAATGAAAGGTCTGAAATCAGAGCACCATGACTGAATGAAATATGCAAGCCCCCTTTTCTCTTTGGTCATGGGATCATGTATATTCACAATCAGCATGTAAGGAAGATCTCACATGACAGCAATGCCAAAGGGAAAGGACGGGGAATGCCAGGGGATAAGAAGAAGCTGCACAGAGAACTCAGCAGTTGCAAGAAGAGCTGAAGATAATAAGGGGAGAAAGAGGGAGACATACTCTTTGAAGGGAAATATTCAAAGAACAGAGCACACTTAAAAATGCCTCATGAAGAGAGACATATTGGCAGTAAATTGAATTTAGGCCGGGCATGCAATATTGTAGCCAGAGAGGGAGGCAGAAAGGGAAGGAGAGCTAATACCATTTCAAAGTTCTCATTCTGAGGTAGAAATATTGCTTGGCTGGCAGGTTGCAAAGCCCATTTTTATGAGGCTCTAATGAAGGGATCACTTCTTTCTGAGTCACTTCATACCCCAAAATGGGAAGTGTCTCCAAACAAGAAAGAGAACAGAAGAAAGGGTTAAACACAAGGGATTCCTATGGAGGGTGGGTTGATTTCTGGGGACAGAATAAAAAACCTGTATCTATCTACTTGATGAGGTGATAATTCAGGTCCCAGGGAACTTGTGGGAACTGCCTGGGAAAAGAGATGCAAAGACATAGAGGCAATGTGGGAGGGGAGTGTGGTGGGGAGTGTGGAATCGCATACAGAACTGTCTACAGGCACCCTGGTAAGTGCAAGTGATAGGATGAAATCCTCTAAGGAGCATGTGCTGTCTCGAAGCAAACTTCCTGACAGAAGGAAGTTTATTGTGTCTCTGTGTAACTCAAATTTCCAGTGACCTTTTGCCATTACACAAGTGAAGTAATTTCCTTGGAGGAAAGGTGCTATATAAATGGAAACATGTAAGTCTGAGCTAGACAAAGTCCTGGAAAAGAAACACGTCCCGGAATCGTCTTGCCCCCCCTCCAGAGACTGAAGGGGTGTGACCTCATAGAGCTTTCTCTTCATCTTCTACTTACGGGAAACATTCCTGACACCACCAATTTGGTCGACCCTCTCCATCTGGAAAACTCACGAATAAGTGATATTACTTGAGACCATACTGTTTTAATAAAAACACTCTGAAGTCCATTGTGACCCAGCTTGTCTGGAAGAATAGTTATGCAGCTAATACTGCTAAGTCCGGAATAAGCTTTGATCAAGAAAGACTAGGTTTAGTAGGAGACATGGTGTTTAACTTTGTACACGAACGTCTAAGAGCAACATAAGACTCAAGAGTTCACCCAAGTTCTCTGCCTTAGCAGGGGCATCTCAGTTCTGTGTCTGCCACCAGAAAGAGTACCCTGCCAACACCACCATCTGTCAAAAGTCAGGGGCTACCAAGTGAATTGTGTACCAGCACCACCATCCCCTGACGCCTTATATGCCTTAATGCTTGTTACTGTGAATGTCACCTGGTTCGAAATAGGATCTTTGATCATATTATCTGTTAGGCTAACATGAGGTTATTCTGGAGTGAAGTGAGTTCTAATATAATATTAGTGGTGTCCTTATAAAGCAGAAGACATCCAGAGACAGAAAGACAGAGAAGCGACACTATATGACGCTGCAGCTGCAAAGCCAAGAGCTTCTGGAGCGAGGAGAAGCTAGAAGAGGCATGGAACAGATTCTTTCTCACGGCATCAGAGGACATCAACACAACACCACTCCAACCCCTGCCTTGTTCTTGGACTCCTAGCCTCCCGAACTGTACGGAAATTCATTTCCATGATAAACCATTCATTTTGTGGTAATAAGTAACAATGCAGAATAAGACAGTGCTAAAATATAGGTAAGACACCTGGTCATATGCTACTTAAGGCTCAGTTCAAATATGTCTTCCATGATCCAGTTAGCAAGAAACACTCTCTCCTCGAGCACAGCACCTATATTTTAGCACTCTCTTAGTCTGCAATTTTACTTACTCTATGAACCCCTCTGTTGGTCTCTGTATCTCAGGCTCTGGGAATCAAAGGTTAAAAAGATGAGGTCCACACTTTCCCTCTGCCTATCCTCAGATTACAATCCACTCGATAAAACTCTACTGACCACCAGAATCTAATTACATATATAAAGAAAAGATTTTCTCGCATGAGAGAAACATTGTTATCAAAATATAATGAAATTTTAACTTAATTATTTTAGCCTTCACTTTTTTTTTACTTTGTGTTTATGATATAACAAAAAAGGGAAGCAGAGAGGTGGAGGAACTTGGAGAAAGGAAATAATGAGAAATAAAGAGCTAGTATATTTTTGAACCTCTTCCATTACTTGGTCGCCTTTGATTTTAATTTGGACATCTGTAAATTAAGTGTGTTGTGGACCTGAGGAAAGAAGATACTGTCTATTTTAAAGACATATTGAGTAATCATTATATTTTTGACCCTACACTGGAAAATAAATTTCTTAGAACTAGCACAGTTCCCACTAGCCCTGTTCGTATATGTTTATAATATTGGGGAAAGTACAGGGCCAATAGAAACCAAGGAGGCCCCAGTGAGATTAACTGAGACAACAGACACAACAACAGACTAAACACATTGGTGGTCCTCAAAAGGGTGCGGGACTGGGCTAAGTTTTCCTTCTGTGGTAGATGAGGTGGCCCTGAGCTTTATCTGGCATAATGTATACTAACAACATCCATTAGATTATGAAAGAATACATAAATGTGTGAAATAAAACAATGTCTCCCTGGCTAGACACACAGGAAGGCACTAGATACAAAGGGTCCCAGAAGCTTTCTTGAGACCAAAAGTCATTCAGACCTAAATGATCTATAATGACCCCCACTGCCTGCCTTTTCTCTCAGTTCTGAGGACAGGGGCAAATATAAAGTAGAACGAGGTTCACACCCTTGGAAAAAAAGTGGGAGATAACAGTCTGGCAACAAAGAGGGAAATGCCGAATACAGCAAGGTCCCAAAGAGGCATCAAAATGCAGAGAGAGTCTGAGAGAAGAACAAAATAAAGCCTTGGTTGGGATAATTCCAAACCTTTTACCAGAGTCTGCACTGATCTGTGTACTGAGGTCCACTCCCTGCCTTAACCAGTGTGATCAGTCACTCCAACCTCTGTGCTGTTCCTACAGGACGTGACGCTTTACAGCTTCCGGTAGCAATACAGTGAAATCTCATTCTCTTCCACTCTCAATCCATCCCCCTGGTTTACTTTTTCAGACTCAGCTTCATTTATATGATCCTGGAAATTCCTCCATAGCTTGTTTTATGTTTGCTATTTTCTTTCATTGTGATTGAATCCTCATTAACAAATTTATTGTACAAATATGAATATTTGAGAAAATTTTCCATGTTTCCCATTTTCAATATGTTAGCAGCACTAATTACATTTATAATATTTTGCAACTGTCAACAATAATGATCCCCCAAATTGCCATCACCCCAACCAGAAACTCCATTCCATTAAAATATGGAACATATATTAATTTAATGTGGTCTTTCATAGTTCAGTGTTTACTTAATGCATGTTTTCTCCACTGAACTTCAGGCTTCATATGGGCAAGGACCATGTTTCTTTCACTCATCAGATGCTCCCAGAACCACATGCAGAACAAGAGAGCGCACTGCACATAAACGAAAAAGATACCATAGTCCAACTGTATTGAGCCTCCTGTTTGTATCAACGTGCCCATTGCAGCACAAAGCTGAATGTCTCAGTTTGGGGAAGACAAAGGAATTCATGGAGGATCAATGGCATTACATTTCACTTTTCCATTTACACTGGCATCAAAATTAGAGAATATAACAATGTAAGAGTAAAAACACCCAAGTTATTTATCATTAGGGAAACATATATTTCCATATAGGGGCATTCTGTCTCTTCAATTTTTAAACCATTTCAAAAGAGTAAAATAAACTGTTTTTAAAAACAGACAAAAATGAGATAATGAAAAGCTTCTCAACTGTCTTCCTCTCTGCCTTGTTTTAAGGATTAGCAAGAGTTAGGTGAAAAATGACAGATAGTCATTAATTGTACCTTTACCAGGAATGTTAGTAGCCTTGAGCTGACTTCTTCTGTCTTCAGAACTCGTTTCCCACCTCCCAAACAAGAACGTGCACATAGAAAGTGTGCTATGTCAAAAAGAGATGTTTCTTCATTTTATGATGAAGTGATGAATACCACCACTCGCCTAGACACTGAGCGCATAGGAGATTTTATTGCGAGCAAGTCTTTTTCCCTTCTTGGCATTAATTTCTCTAAACTATGAGGTGAGTAAAAATTATTGAAAGAGGATGAAAAGAATACACAGAGTCTCTCTTCCAAAGGACCAAGGAGACACTTTGCCATCTCAGGGGATGGAATTGGATCAAGAACCAAAGGTGCTGGAGAAAAACTTTCAAGTTTCACTGAAGGCATTGGCCAAGAACGATGTTACAGAGATCACATCCCATTCCTACAGGGAAATTCAACTACTATCCTTCATTGCCACTGGTATTCTTTATCCAAGAAGCAAAGAAACAAATTCACTGCTAAGAAGCTGATCCTGAGTCAGTGATTTATAGGACAGGTTGAACTGCCCCTTTTCAGTTTCTGAAACTAATAGCTTCCCAGAGTTGAAAGTTCTGCCTTGCTCCTGAGGAGTGGTTGCTGGTTTGACCTTGCAGATCACTGCCCAGTTCATAACCACGATGCCACCAAGGAGCCTGTTGGTATTCATATTCATATTAGAGTATTAATATCCACTTACACAAGAGTTACTCAATCCCAGAATTTAAGGAAATGTGTATCCAATATAGATCCCCTGACTTTATCCTAGAGGAGAGTCCATTTGATATACTATTTCATACTGAATTTGAATCTGGTAGGTTTGTGCACAGGATGAAGAGCCCTGGTGAAGTGGTCATTACGTTTTGCTCTGTGCTCCACATGGTCAGCCATTGAAAACCACCTGCAGCTCCACCGGATAAAGCCTGGGCTGCTACGCTCCTGCACAGTTACCACCTCAGAAAGCCCACGAGGTGGGGGTGGGGGGCTTATTAGTCAGTATTGACACAAAGACAGTGAGCTTTGTTTTGTGGTTTGGCTCTATCCTTAAGAATTCTCATTCATTAGGTAATGACGAGAACCCAAAAATCTGTCTTTGCAATAAAAGCCTCACACACTTCTGCTGAGGGTGGTCCTGGAGCCAAACATTACTGCCTTAATAGATATACTTTTGTCAATATAATAGATATAATCAATATACTTTTATACCTTTTCTGTATTTAAAACAGGGACTAGTCTTTTTAGGCCACATTAATGTGATCTTAGCACATTGGAAATATAAAGCCATAGAACAAAATGTTTACCATTTTTCAAGATGACGGTACTGAAGAAATATTCAAACCACTGTTTGTGATGTTAGGTGAGTCTTTTGGTGAAATTCAAGAGTTAGCATATGAGCAAGAACCAATAGAATGGAAAGAAGGCCAAGGCAAGCGGCACTGAAAGCATTAGGCAAAATAAGTCTCCAGGAATTGATGGCATTCCTATGGAAAGGTTTCAGCAAGTTTTCTGAAAGTGAAGAGGACATGAAGCACTTGCTAATGAAGATAAAGGATTACTGTCTTCCACATGGACTATAATTCAATGTAAAGAAGATCAAAATCCTCACAATGGACCAACAGATGACATCATAATAAATGGAGAAGAGAGTCAAGTTGTTAGTGATTTCATCTTTGGATCCACAATCTATGCTCATGTAAGCAGTAGTCAAGGAATTAAAAACAAAACACAACATTTCATTGGGTAGATCTGTTGTGCAAGATTTCTTTAAAGTGCCGAAGAACAAATGTTACTTGACAGACTACAGTGGGCCTCATGCAGGCCTCAGATGCATGTGAAAATTCAACATAAAATAAGAAATAATGAAAATGAATCTTTGCATTTGAATGATGATATTAGTTAAGAATACTGTGTTTTGGAAGAAGTAGAGCCAGAATGCTCTCTTGAGACAAGGATAGAAAGCCTTCATTTCATGTATTTAGGACATTATAGCAGAAGAGAACAGTCTCTGGGGGAGTATAGATTGCCACAGTAGCCTCCTCAATTGGGCTCAAACTTAAGAACAATTGCAAGTATGTTGCAGGGTGTGGTAATTTTCTGTTCTATTGTATGTAGGTACTGCCTCTATAGCCCCTAACAACAACACTGGGAAAACATTGAATGAAACAGGAAGCATCAAAACTAGATAAAAAATGCATGGCTACTGCATTAAATGAAAAAAAAATGGACATTCAATGTTTGGGAGGCAGCATATAATGAAGAACTGAGGTTGGAAAAGTAAAAGGGATGAATACATATTGAAGGGAAAAGTTCAAAGTCAAGGCAGTGGTAATACAAAGTTATAGGAAATGTGAAGTAGTGATGGAAATATTTCAACGGATGGATTTAGCACTCGAAGAACAAACTCATCTGTATCAAAACATTGGTTAACTTCCTAGAAGAGACTCATATTTATGCTGAAATCAAATTAATGTGGCCCAACAGAATATGGAAATGTTCTAACAATATCATTAATATGATACACAAATAAAGTTTTCCTGGAGATAATTTAAAAACTGTTGAAATAGTACTGCAATATGGAATCTTCAAACTCAAGAAAGGGTACAAGATGAGGCATATCATTGTTAATGTCTAACAGATCTTTGCAGGAAATATAGAATACCAGAAAAATGTTTATCTGGTATTTATCAACTATGCAATGGCATTTGAATGCATGAATGACAACAAAGTATGGATGATTTTGTGAAGAAGATAATTCCAGGCCACTGGCCACTTAAATGTGCTCATGTAGAACCACCACACACACAAAAAGCAGAGAAACCTAGTCTTTCAAACAGGAGATTTAATGGGTTTAAATCAGAAAAGGTGATCATCTACGTTGCATCCATTCAACATGCTTTTTCAATATGTGCACTTACAAAATAATACAAGAGATTGAGTGGAAAAGAATGTGGCATCTGGACTAGAGAAAGGCTCCTCAAAACTTGGAATGTGAAGATGACACAACTTTTCTTGCTGAAATCAACCATAATATGAAGTACTTCCAATTAGAATTCAACTTAAAAACAATTCTCACAACATTAAAAAATGAGAAATAATTAAAGTTATCAATGATTTCATTTTACTTAGACCCATAATCAACATCCATGGTAGCAGCAGTCAGGTCTTCAAATGAGGTGTTAACTGAATTAAGGAAAAAATGCTGTTGAAGATCTCTTTGAAGTTTTAGAAACTGAAGAATTAACTTTGAAGGCTAAGATATATATGACCGGGAAACAGTATTTTCAATCACATCATATACATGCAAAACTTGAACAATGAATAGGAAGAAAAAAGAGAATTTGTGCCATTGAATTATGGTGTTGGCAGAGAATATTCAATATATCATAGACTGCCAGAAGGAAGACAAAATATGTGTTGAAATAAGATCATACAGAATTCTCTATAAGAGTAAGGATGGCAAGACTTTTCATGAACTTTTGGACATGTTAGCAAGTCCCAGAGTAGGACATATGCTTGGTCAGTGAAAAGGAGAAAAACACTTAGGGAACTTGATCAACACAGCAGCTACAATGGAGTCAAAAAGACGGGGAAATATTAGGATACCTAATATTAGGATACCTAATTAGGATACCTCTGTCGTTGGTCAGGGAAGTAAACACTTTTTGCTTTCTACATATGATCTCATGAGTCCTAAACTATTCAAAGGCAGCTTACAACAAATTAGTATACCATTAACATATCTATTTCCATTATATAAATATGCATAATGTAACAGAAATTCAATAACAACTAAGCTTAGAACCTTGTTCAATTTTTTTTCCTATCTGAGCCATAGAGTGACGATGATATGATTATCTCACAGAAAATTATGATTAAATATTTAAAGTAAGACTGTAGTGTGTTTTCATAAAACTATTCCCACCAATGTTCTACAGTATTACCCATTTGTTAATTTGTTTTACTATCATCGCTTGTAAATTTTTGTGCTGCTGGAAGCTCTGCCATCCATTTTCAAATACCAGTAGGGTCACCTACAGTGGACAAGCTTCAGTGGAGCATCCAGATCAAGACAGAACATAAAGCACGCCCTGGCTATTTACTTCCGAAAAGCCATAATTTAAGTCCAAAGGAGAACATTAAGGTATTTTTTGATTTAGTGTTAAAAAAAGTAATATGCTGTGTTAGAAAGTAATCACAACACTGTGGCTTTAAAAGTGGATTTGACAATTCCAAAAACTATGAAGATGATGAAGGACTGACCAAAATTTTGTTCTGTTGTATGAGTTTAAGGTGATTTGACAACAGCTAAAAAAGACATGGATGTTTTGTGGACATGATCAAGGGGAGTAAAGTTTATTTATTTATTTAAAAATCATTTCATTGGGCATTAATACAGTTCTTATTACAATTCATACATACATTCATTTTTTGAGTACTTCCATTATCATTTTCAGAACATTTTCTTTCTACATGAGCCATTGACATCAACTCATTTCGCCCCCTCCCACAGCTTCCCCTTCTCCTCCTGGTATAGGTACTCTCATTATTAATGCTAAGGGGTTCATTTGTTTTGGATTTCCTGTTTCCATCTCTTATCTGTACCACTGTACATGCTGTGGTCTAGCAGGATTTTTAAGGTAGATTTGGGGTCATGATATTCGGGGTGGGGGAGAAGCATTAAAGAACTAGAGCAGTGGTTCTCAATCTGTGATTTGCCACCTCCTTTGGGGGTCAAGCAACCCTTTCACAGGGCTCGCCCAATTTATAACAGTAGCAAAATTATATTTATGAAGTAGCAATGAAAACAATTTTATGTTTGGGAATCACCACAACAGGAAGAACTGTATTAAAGGATTGTGGCATTTGGAATGTTGAGAACCACTGAATTAGAGGAAAGTGGTACTATACTGCAATGGTACTATACTGCACCCTGACTGGCTAGTCTCTTCCTTGTGACCCTTCTGTAAAGGGGTGTCCAATTGTCTACAGATTGGCTTTGGGTCTCCACTCTGCACTCCCCATCAATCACATTGATGTGATTTTTTGTTCTGTGTCTTTGATACCTGACACCTGATCTATGCTTCATTTTTAATAGCAAATCAAGGTTTTCCTATCAATATTCTGTTGAGTTATACTTGCTTCTGGAAGCAATTCTTCTGTCCCTCACTTTTGTGTTTACTAAATTGATCTGCATAGATTTTACATTCTCCATAATGTTTAACCTTTTAAAACAGAAACTTCCTGTAGTTCTATTTAATATACAAAATAAATCTGTGATCATGATCTAGGGTTGTATCTTCTCACGATACCACTTCAGTCTGTTTGCTCAGCAAATCTTCAGAGCAGGTATATCATGTAAAAAAGAGTTTAACACCAGGAATGGAAGAAGGTTTATTAACAATCTTCAGTGCGGAGATGACACAACCTTGCATGTTGAAAGTGAGGAGGGATTGAAGTGCTTACTGATAAAGAGCAAAGATTATAGCTTTCAGTATGGATGACAATTCTATATAGGGAAGGCCAAAATCCTTACAACTGGACCAATAGATGCCAGCGTAATCATTGGAAAAAAGATTGAAGTTGTCAAAGATTTTTGTCTTATAAAAATCCACAATCCACAATCAATCCTCATGGAAAACAGCCGAGAGATCAAAAGATTTAAGGAAATCTGCTGCGTAATACCTCTATAGAGTTTTGAAGAGCATGGCTGTTTCTTTGAAGACTATTATGTGACTGACTCAAGTTATGCTGTTCTCTATTGTATTTTCATATGTGCATGTGAAAGTTGGCTATTTAATAAGAAAGACCACAGAAAAATAGGTGCATATGAATTGTGGTGCTGGAAAAGAATACTTAAATATTTCCAGTTCAAATTCCCAAACCCACTGCCATCAAGTGGATTCCCACTCAGATCTACCCTGTAGGCTTTGGGGTTTTAGACTAATCAATGACATATTAAGCCATAAAACTCAAGCTTATTGAATTTTCACCACATATAATATTTATTAGTAGATAAGAAGAATCTCATAGGATTTATCATTCTCTACTCTCTACCAGAGTATTCTGTATTTTTAATATGAATCTCTCTTCCTCTTAGTCTGGGGAATCATCTCTTCCACTGTCAAAACCAGTTTGGACAATTCTCACAAATCATGTATGTCTAGTCCTTGAAGCAAAAGAAAACAGTGGCTCAGAAAGGTCATGGGAATATTTTTGTCAATATCAACTCTGAAATCCAAACAGCTGTCAAATTGCTGGAAACATCAATTTTGTCAAGTGACACCAGCACAGATTCTAGACAAAGAGGAAATAAATTGTGTAAAAGAAGAATTCCTCTCAGAACACGGTAGTTTGCAAGGATGTGAAAGGACTGAGAGATTCCCCAACTTAAGCAAAGAGAAAGGTTAAAGGAGGCAAATCTGACATTGAAAAGGTGACGATAAAGTTGCTAATAGTAAAGTATTACGAAAAATCGTTGTTCTTATCAGTGAGCATGTTCTTGGTGACAGAAGATGTAGAAGTGACAGACAAAGTTTCAAAGGTCCCTTTTCAGAAACCTTGCTGTGAGCTAAAGGGGCTTCGCTAGTCTTTCAGATTTCTTTCCTTATTTTTCTTGTTTTAGTACTAACTTTGATGGTGCTTTGTGAATTTGGGACCTTCAGTCAATTCCATCTCAAGGACTCATATTTGTCAGAGTAGAATTGTGCATCACAGGGCTGTTAAGGATGTGACCTTTTGGAAGCAGCTCCCTTGGCATTTCTTTTAAGGTCCTTCTGGGTAGATTAGGAGTCAGGCATTTAATCATTTGTATTGCCCTGGCTCCCTTATTAAACTTGATTGAGCTATAGAATACAAAGAAGTGCTCAAATGGAAGTAGAGAAGGATGGGCATTGTGATACTCTAAATAGTGATACACTTAAGAGTGGAAAGTAAAAATCTTAGGTAAATGGATATTGTGTCTATGTAAGTCTGTCTGATAATGGTTGTAGATTACGAATTTGCAAAAATATTAAAAGATTTGATTATATAGGTTCTACTCATATTTTTGCTGAGGTCAGTAGCTAATAAAATCCATTAACAGAATGAAATATTTGGATCTAACCACTGGTACTTTTAGAGACAATATTCTTTACTTGCTTACTCTATTTCCATCTCCTATTCATCACTGCATTGTCTGGCTAGACCTGAGGATGTACATTGATACAGATAGGAGATGGAAACATTGTGAAACCAGGAAAGATGATCCCTTCATGACCATTGGTGAGATTGGCCATACCAAGAGGGTGGAGGAAAGGTGGAGTAGAAAGGGGAAACTGATGATAAGGATCTACAGATAATCTCTACCCTGGGATACAGAAAACAGGGAATTGGGTGAAGGGAGACATTGGACAGTGTACAATATGACAAAATAAAAATAATCCATTAATTTTCAAGGGTTCATATGGGAGGGGGAGAAGGGAGGGAGGAGAAATATAAGGAACTGATACCAGAGACTTAAGTAGAAAAGGAGTGTTTTGAGAATGATGATGGCAACAAATGTGTATTGCATACAATAGATGTATGTATTGATTGTGATAAGATTTGTATGAGCCCCAGGAAAATGATTTTTAAAATTGTCAGTAGATTGTTCAGTACTAACCACTACAAAAAATTATCTTACATTAATTACCAATGCAATCCAATGACTACTTTGCCATATTTATCTTACTATGACACATTATATCATAGGTCATTCCGTTTAATCTGCAATCCTCATCTCTTTAAACTGTTTTTATCTGTTGTCTACTTTCTTCTCTGTTGTTTATATCACTTCATTTACTAACCTCTGCTTAAATGTATTTGTAACCACACAAATTGTCATCCTTATTAATCAATCGTTTTTCTAATAGATGCTGCTCTGTTACTCTGTCTGTCCATATAATTTCCCGGGCATTTAAATTCAGTGGTTTGATTTTACATCTCATCTGAACTTTAAACTAATATATTTGACTTTGTATGAGGTTATGTAAAAGATCATGACCACTAGGGCTAGGATTCACATATGTACAACAAAATATGTTTAAACATGCCTTTTGATCACTGTCTTGTTTCCTCAGGGTATCTTAAAAAAGAGCAAGAATGAGAGAGAGAAAGAGAAAGGATGATAGATAGGCAGATAGATGATGAAAATATTGGCTGCTAAGCAGATCAATAGTGCCAATTACATTAAGGCAGAAGTGTGAGTTTACAAAGCTATGGGAGTTTTCTTCTCTTTTTTTATTGTTCTAAAGGAGTGAATTTGAGAAAAATTCAAGAATACAGCAGGAACCCAGGGACTTATCAGAAAGAAGTCTCAAGAAAATAGAAAACAGCATTGGTTAATTAAAAAAAGGAAGGAAATTGTGCTAATATAGTTGATGGCTGGATGGATAGATAGATTTAAATAAGGCAATACAACTGCTCATCCTTTTAGGTTGGCTAGGACTATACAATTATAATTCACTTAAAAAGCCTCATGCCATAAGCCTTACAGTCCTAATATTGGCCCACCAGGCTTCGTTTTGCTTCCAAAATTCTAAGAATATTTCAAAGGACACTCAAAGGAATTTAAGTCCCTTCAAGAGACTCAAATTGACTTTTTGACATGATGTTAATCAAAGCGCAGAATTATTCAGGAAACCATTAAAGATATGTAAGCATCTCTTGCAGAATTATATAGCCATATATGATAATACATTAAGAAACAATAACTTCATATATTTATGTTTTGTTAGATAAGCTTTTCCATACTTTTGCTTCAATAGCTTTTGATTTAACCTGTATTTTGAGTTACTTTGAGTCTTCTGACACACTATTCCATGTAAGCTTCTTCTATACAGTTATCAAGCAGAGTACCACTGAAATATATTAGATCCAGTTAGGATGGCCTCATAGTCCCCTGAACATTTATGAACCTCACCATTTTGCATCTTCATCTGGATCTCAAGTGCTTCCTCCTTTTTAATTCAAAAGTTGTATCCCTTGTATATTCTTGGTGTGTTTCTTTGATGTTAAGTTGTCTATTTTATTCAAATCCACAAAAATCAACTGCAAGTTACTGTCATCTTATTTTCTTTCTTCACAATTTACTTCCCATTTAATCCAATTTATATTGAATCCATTTCAAGATATCTTTATAATTGACCTGAATATCTATGTTCCTGTTGTTTTGGACTTATAAAATCTCTCATCAAGTTCATTTTTTCTAGATTGATCCTCTTTTTAGTGCTCTTTGGTCCACCCCCACTTTCAACCCTAGAATCAATCTTCTATGTTTCTGACAAATAGATCCAGATTCCAAAAGATAGATGTGTTAATGTAATTCTCATGAATACATTTCTTTAGTGACTCCTCAACACCAGCAGGCTGCTTGGTTTATCAGCCAAGATACTTTACTTGAAATATATACTCTTGACATCCTAATTGTTTAATTCAAATTGTCATCCCAGGAACTAACAGAGCTCCAATTTTGTCTCATACTAAAACAATCTCACAAATGTTTCATAAACTAACTTTACTATCTAGTCAACTCCAGACTCAATTGAGACATCACCATTAGGGAGAAATTTCAACAAGCCATTGATGATATAGTTAGTTGTTATTCTTCTTTTCCCACAGAATACTTTATTCATATCTTTAGTAGAGGATATCATATCTATCCCTCCATTCAACCTTCCATTAATTAAATCATAACTTATGGATTGAGCACCTGTTAGGTTAGGTCCTGCTCCATATGCTAAGAGAAACTAATGTACTGGAACTGTCTCAGACTTTATCATTAAAATAATGGTACATAATTACTTTTCCAAATGAAATAATTAGTGCTACAAAGTGAAAATCTACAACGGGGCTTGTTATGAGTGTTCACACCATCAAAAGCAACAAACAATACAATTAATCTCCCCTGTCCTAGAGATTGTTTGACAGCATATCACATTAAGACATGCTACTGTTGTTGCTGTAGCTGTTAGGTATTGTCAAGCCATTTGGGACTCATAGCACAACAGAACAAAATACTATCTATTCATTCCCACAATTATAATGTTGGGCTTCATTGTTAAAGACAGTGTCAATCCAGCTCCTTGACAATCTTCTCCTTTTTTGTGGACCTCTACTCAATCAGCATGATTTCCTTCACTTGAGAATGGTTTCTATTGATAACCTGTCAAAGTACATGGGACATGGTAGTCCCCATGCTTTCTTCTGAGGAACATTCTGGTTACACTACTGGGACAGATTTGTTTTTTCTTCTGATAATCCAGGGTGCATTCAGTATTCTGCACCAGGAACAATTCAAACACATTAGTTATTTTCCAGTTTTCCTTATCTAATATCCAGCATTCACATGAATATAAAGTCAATGAAAATAGCGTGGCACACCTTAGATCTACAAGTGACATCATTACTCTTTCAACACTTTCAAGAGGTCTACTACAACATATTTGCCTGATGCACTATGTTATCAGATCTCTTGGCTAAGACTACTTACTATAAATAGAGGAGTCCTGAACATGTAATGGTTACATATTAACATGTTACACTTACTATAAGCAGAGAAGCCCTGGAGATGTAATGGTTACTTGTTCTACTCCTAACTTCAGTAGTTTGAAACAAGCAGCTGTTCCAAGAAGGAACGATGGGGCCTTCTACTTCTATAAGGAGTTACAGTCTCAGAAATGCACCTGGGCGATTCTGTCCTGGCTTATAGGGTCTTTATAAGTCAGCATGAACTAGATGGCAGCAATTTGTGTGTGTGTTTCACAGTGGATGCAAGAAAAATGCAGCCTTTGCAAGCATCATGCTTTTCTCCATTTATCATGATGGAGAAAATGTCATAATGTAAACATCAGAACTCACAAAAAATATGTTTATACCTCTGAAATGTATATTTAAATAATGAAAGATAATACAGTGTTAAGTAAGAACATATTTTAATTTTAATATTTAAAAATGAGCAATAGTGCAAGAAATAAGAACAAATTATAAGAATCCAAAATATCGGATGCATCATCTATCTATCTATCTATCTATCTATCTATCTATCTATCTATCTATCTATCTATCAGAATATTTCAAAGAATTAGGATTAGGGGAAATTAAGAGTCAAAATATAAAGGAATAAAAAGGGTGACTACAAGAGCACTAAATTATTTTAGCAACTTGGGATAGATGGTAACATTTAATACATAGTGTATATTTTATTTATTTTGCTTTCTTCTTAGTGCTTGACAGATAATTACATAGAGAATCTTCTATTTGGATTCAAGTTACTATTAGTTCTAGGATATATATATATATGTGTGTGTGTGTGTGTGTGTGTGTATAAAATACTGTGATTAAACTCAGCATTTAAAAAATCATTTTATTAGGGGATCTTCTAGCTCTTATCACAATACATATATCCATCCATTGTGTCAAGCATATTTGTACATTTGTTGCCATCATAATTTTCAAAACATTTTTGTTCTACTTGTTCTCTTGCTATCAGGTCCTTATTTCCCCCTTCTTCTCCAACACTCCCTGCATCATGAGTCCTTGATAATTGATCAATTAGTATAATTATTTCATGTCTTACACTGAGCAAAGTCTCCCTTCACCTAGTATTCTGTTGCCCATCCCCCTGGGAGGGGTTTACATGTAGATCATTGTGATCATTGTAGATTCCTGCACCCTCACCTTCCCCTTACCTGCTGGTATGATTACTTTCGTAATTGGTACTGAGGATTTTATTTGTCCTGGATTCCCTGTGTTTCTGACTCTGATCTGTACCCATGTGCATGCTGTGGTCTGACTAGATTTGTAAAGTAGAATTAGGGTCATGATAGCAGAGGTGAGGAAGCATTAAAGAATAAGAGAAAAATTGTATGTCTCATCAGTGCTATACTGAATCCTGATGGCTCATCTCTTTCTTTTGAACCTTCCAATGTCCAATTGTCTGCAGATGTGCTTGGAGTCTCCACTCCAAACTCCTCCTCATTCACATTGATATGGTATTTTGTTCTGGGTCTTTGATGTCTGATACCTGATTCAAGTGATACCTCATGATCACACAGACTGGTGTGTTTCTTCCATGTGAACTTTGTTGTTTCTCAGAGAGATGACTACTTATTTATCTTCAAGACTTTAACCCTTCAGACATTTTAACTTTTGATTTCCTGGCACCATCAGCTTTCTTTACCACATTTGCTTATGCATCCACTTTGTCTTCAGTGATTGTTTTGGGAAGGCGAGCATCATATGAAATGCCAGGTTATTAGAACACAGTGTTCTTGTGCTGAGGGGGAACTTGAATACAGTCCCAATGTTCATCGGCTACCTTGATACCTAACACAGCAGATATTCACCCAACAACATGGCTGTGAGTCTTCTGAAAACACCTGTCAGTATCTTCCCACTAGATCCAGTAATCCATGCTAACCAGTATACCACTGCCTGATTGCATGCAGAGGGTAAATATCTATTGATTATTTCTTGCTTTTCTCATTCTGCAATTCTTAGATAATTTTAATATCTTTCACCTTTTTTTCCTCTGCTTTTTGCTCCTACTCAATCTTTGTTCTTGGCTATTCATTTGAGAATGTTCCTTGATCTTTGTCCTAAATATGGGACACATCTCATTTTCTTGATTTCTAGAGAAAGGAAAGCTTAGATACCTTGTGTTTTCCACGTTATAATTGGAAGTCCTTTTTCCTCTTTCAGAAGAACAAAAAATTATCCTTTCTGTCTTAGCTATTTTACTGTAGTACAAAACACTGAATATTTTCTCTTGCTCTAGGAGGAAAGACAGCAATGAACAAAATAGGTGATTCTTTGACCAATAAAGAAAACAAGCAGTAAGCAGACACCTCAGGGCCTAACAATTCCTTTCTATGTCCCACCCATTCTTTACAAGAGGTAAAGCCGTGTGCTGAGTTACTCTCAGATGATGGGGATTATTCTCTTCTTTTCCCCTGTAGGAGGGAAAGCAGCTTCAGTTGGAATGTGTTTTGAAGTTTGGATTTCCTAAATCTTTGTTAAGACCAGGGCTCACAGCAGAGCAGGTGTGTTCTGACTCCCAAAGAGGATGACGACCTGTCCCTTATTTAAATATGGACTGTTTAAGATTGCAATAGAAGAGGAAATTCACCTTCTTGACAGTGGAGTTAATATGTTGACTCATAGTGGGTTTACTATAAGCTTCTGCCTCTGAGCCTTTGTCATGGAGTTGCTGCTTGCAGGATATCTTGCAAATGGATTTGGTCTGCTTCTCTATTGCCTACTGAATAATATGCTGTAAAAATAATAAAATGATATTAAAAATCTCACAGAAATATAATTTGTGTCTCCAATTAGATGGGCTGAGGTGGAGGCGAGTAGTGAGTAAGGAGTTTCACCTTGGAAGGAAAATCTCCAACAAGTCAGCAAATGTTTCCATATCCTGTTGCAAATTAGACCCTTGCTTTGGAATACCTGAAATGAACTCTTTATTCCCTATCTTGGCAGGCATCATGCTCTCTTTCCTTTTTAAAATTTTAATTATATTTTTTGTTTTCAATAATTCTACTGACATACAATGCAGATATAGTACATTCAATAGCTCAATCACATTCATAAGTGTTGTGCAGCCATCGCGACAATCAATTCCAGGGCCCTTCGGCTTCTTGTGTATTCCTTGTGGGCGTATTCCTTGTGGGCATTTCTCCATTTCCCTTTGAATGTCTAAGTCTGGGTGTTGTCTCAACAATGTTTGCTTGCTAGGTGCGATCCAGTCAGCTCTGACTCACAGAGATTACATGTACAACAGAAAGTAAAACTAGTTAGCCTTGTGCTATCTTCACAACTGTTAGGTTTTCGCCACTATATGCAGTCCCTGTGTTGATCCATCTTGGCAAAAATTCCCTCTGCTTTTGCTGCCCTGCTACTTCACCAAGGAGATCCTTCCTACCAACATGTCCAAAGTGTGTGACACCACCTCACAATATAGCAGTTTAGTGAGACTTCTTCAAGATAAATTTGCTTTCTCTTCTGCTGATCCTTGGTACTATCCATATTCTTCACTGTCTCCATAGCTCAGAAGATGTATTCTTCTTCTGTCTTCTTTATTCAATGTACAACTTTCACACACACACATG
>PVJH01020286.1:0-40977 GCA_004026705.1 Nesogale talazaci | reverse complement strand
ACCCTGAGCTGTTCAAGTTCGGGGCTTCAGTCTTGATCTTGCACGGTCATGCTGTAGCCCGGGTTCGAACCTGTCTGTCCTGTCTGTCCTGTCTGTCCTGTCTGTCCCGTCTGTCCTGCCCCTTAACTTCAATAAACTTTGCTTTGTTTCACTTAAATTCGTGAGTCAGTGATCTTTGTGGGCATTTTCTCCCGTAACACTGACCAGTCTCTGGAGAAGAACTTCATGCTTAATAAAGCAGGAGGCAACAAGAAAGAGGAGGTCTTTAGAAGATGAACCGACACAACAGCAGTCGTGCTCATTGCCGGCATCTGTGCTTGAAAGGTCATTCATAAATGTAGCATTGCCCATTGGGTGGAAAGGGCAGACATGATGGGGGAGGGAGGACAACATTTTACCACTGATGTCAGTGAAAGAAAAATTTGCCTTAATTCCTTAAGCTTTTAACTTTATGCTTATTCAGGGATGGTAGCTTTCTCCAGGGTTTCTTATTTATCACCTCTATCAAGGTTACTGTATCACCATTATCAAGTTCCCCGAAAGCTCGTTGAAATACAAGCTTGCTGTACTTTGTTCCAGAAAAGGCAGATGTGGTTACAGTGGTTTTATATAGAGGAGCCCTCAGCAAATCTCTCAGGATATGGGGTTCTCACTAACTCCAAATTCAGAGATTGCATTTTCCTCTTTTCTTTTTTCCCTACTTGGGCATAATTCTGTTGGAACAGAGAAACCAAAGAGAAGAAGGAAGGAGAAAGTAACTGCTCCTACTCACTGCACCCCCCAGACCAGAGTCCCAGGGCCAACTACCACAAACATACAGCAGCACTAATTGTAATTGACTACATATCATGGTCATAATTTCAATCAACCAAGCAACCAACTCATTGTTATCGAGTAGATTCCCACTCATAGTGACCCTACAGGAAAGGGTGCAACTGCCCCTGTGGATTTCTGAGACTGTAAACCTTGATGGGCATTGAAAGTCTGGTCTTTTCTCCCAAGGAGCACCTGGTGGTGTCGAACTGCTGATCTCACAGCGAGCAACCCAACTCTGCTACCGGGGCCCCGATGGGAATACAGAGGAGCCAGCACTGTTCTGTTCAAAGGAGTCCTTGCTGGCACCATGGCTCAGCACTAGTGGCTGGGCAACATGAGAGAGAAGGCTGGATAACCCACTTTTGAAAAGAATAAACTAGTAAGCCCAAACCCTCCTCCTGCGTCTGAGAAATGAACACTCTGAGGGAAACGCTCAGTAGATCCTTCATGCTGGCTACTATGACTCTAGGTCTCTGTGCGGTCCTGCAGGAGTAAGAGTCTCATGAAGAGTAACAGTCTCAGAAACTCACAGGAGCAGCTCTAGCCCACCCTATCAGGTTGAGTCAGTACTGACTCATTGGCAGAGAGGGTTTTGTTGTTGTTGGAGGGAAGAGGAAGGTGACCTTGTGTGGTAACTCCCTAGACTAATACACAGGAGGTTGGAGTTCACCCAGAGATAGCTCCGAAGAAAATCCTGGGAGTCTACTTCGGAAAAACCAATGGGAACCATGGGGAGCTAACTCTTGTGGATGGCAGCCCTGTCAATGAGTGGGAGGGAATTCCCCTGAAACCTGGTACTTGACCAGCATGCAAATATCTTGACAATGTCCAGGCATTCTGGGCACATACAATAACTGCAGGACTACCAGCAGAAAGGACAGCAGTTGAAAGACTACCAGCAGAACGGGTGGCTATTCAAACCCACCCAGAGGTGCACAACAGAGACCTGAAAACCCTATCATCACAGGCCTGAAAACTCTACAGGGCAGGACTACTTATGATATACAGGGTTGCCATGGGTCGGAATGGACTTGACAGTAAGTAGCAATTTCCAGAAGTGGGAAGGACATGGGTTCTGACAAGTTCTCCAATCTACCTCTCCAGTGGTGTTCTCTGGGCCTATGGGTGCCTATGGGAGGGGTCCAGGGACACATATGAAAGCCCCAGTCTCCTTGGGTAGCCAAGAGATAGTCCAGCTGGGGCAGTGTCTCCCTCTTGTTATTCTGCCAGAATATTGGTCTCCTGATCCCAAAGATAGATGTCAAGAATCCAGTAGAGTTCTCCTTACCTTCCAACCAGGAAATGGCCTCATCGTGGTCTAGGAAACCACCTCCACGAGATGACAGTGGCATGGCCCATTCAACCTCCATGCTTACCGTGGCCCCACAAACATAGAGTTCCCATATAGCATGAAGTATAAAGCGGGTGCACAGTGTGAGTGAGTGCTTATAAACCTCAAGCACATTTGCATGTACCATGGATTCTTAAACACCAATGGATACAAATCAGGGCAGAATGTCTGCTTTACAGAAAGGGTAGCCTCCATGCAAAGAGAAATGTAAACCTGAGTTTAATGAGAGAATTAATGAATTATTATTCCCCGCTGAGGACACTGATTGGGGTTTAGCTGTGGCAGCCATCTGACTTTGTCTTAATCCTCCAGAAAGCAAAAAATTAACTGGAAAGATTCATTTCAATACACTGATGCCTTCCTCATTCCCTTTCACCCACAAAAATAAAAAAAAAATAGAAAAAGACATTCCAGCATGAAAGATCACAGACTCAGCCCAAACAGTGGACCCAGGTCGACTGCATTCAGGCAAGTGCACACTCCTGGAGCCCCAACTGCTCCGCCAAAGATACATCGGCAGGAAGATTTCTTTGGAATGATGTGAATTTAATGAATCATGAAAAATATCCCCAGCTGTTCTTAAATTTAAGGGAGATTGAGTGATAACAAAAGATAGTTTCCCTTCCTCTTAGATGTAGATTGAAGCGGAAAGAGCTGTGGTTTAAAAGAAAAAAAAAACCTGAGGCCAAAAGCTTGCCTTTTCTGTCTCATCTCTTCTATTGTTAAGGGGGGAAAGCTGTCTGCAGTTAGCAGCCACTGAAGGGCATGATGAAGAGTATTTGCTGATCACCAGACTTTAAGAAGCCTCCACTCTGATTTCAAAGATCAGGCTGCCCTTGCAGACAAACATTTAGAACGTGGTGGGTTTTTTCTCTCACCCCCTCCCAGCCCCCAAGCACCACCACCTTCACTTTTCACTCACTCCTTTTATGAACACACTGACTTACTGAAATTAAAAATAAGGATTTGTCCTTTACTTGGCTCAGCTGCTACAATGCCCCCCCTGGCCTCAGCCCTGGAAATCCTTATTGACCCCTTGATTTGTGTGGTCTCCCAGGGCTATCCTCAGCTGAGAGAGCTAAGCTAGAGCAGTCACTGTGCAGTTGGCTAGGCTTCAGGGATTCCAGCAAAGATCCCAGGGGTCTCTGCTAGGGGCATTTGAGGACATCCGTGACTTCACTTCTTCACTCCTTTTGTCTCCTCCAGTCCTCTGATTGAGCTGACTGTTTTAAGCAGATGCCATAAAATATACAGAGACATTGACTTGTCTTTATAATGCTTGGGCTTTATTCACTGCAATCAGTCAATAGTTATATGTATAAAAGGATGGAGGTTAAAGCACAAGCCCTCCATCCCCTCTCTGTGCAGGTTATTAGTGGTGATGCCTCACTTAGAAGCAGCTGCACTAAACTCCCAAAAGGAAAGAGTCACACTTTCAGATTTCACAAGCAAATGTTAAGCAAAAAAGTCGGTGTTACCAGGGTAGATGTGATGTCAAAGTCGGTGTTATGGGGGTAGATGCGATGTCAAAGTCTTGCTGAGCACATAAGCACCTTGAAAGGAAGGTGGTTGGTTCTAGCAGCTATGACTTTTGGCACTTTCTCCATTGAGGAAATGTTGCCAGAAGGGCTCTTGGTCTTGGAAATGCATCGCCTCCATGTGTGGGGAGAAGCCAGCATGACCACTTCAAGTTGGACTCTTCAGGACAGGAATACTGACAATGTGCCTCGTGGCCACCAAAGGCAGGGAGAAGCCAGTGTACCTCCAGTTGAGAACTTTCAGTAAGGAAACTCTCCTTATACACCTCTCAGCCCTGAATGCTCAATGCTCAGTGCAAGGAATAGCAAGAATTGATCACTTCAAGGAGAGAGGTATGCACTGGTGGTGTTCTGATGCTTATACATTTGTTTTATAAACAGGTCCCTTCTGTGTTTGTCTGGGTAGATGAGAGAAACAAGATCATAGGCACGCATATATGAATAAGAAAGAGGTTTATATATAAGAGCAATTGGATATTGAGAAAACATTCCAGCCCAGTCCCATCAAGGCCATAAGTTTGATATTAGCTCACATACAAAATCTATAAAGTCCTTTTCTGACTCATGAAACACATGCAATGACACAGAATACAGAAAGATCACAGGTTAGTAGGTACAAAGACTTTTGGATACAGTGGCCGCAGAAGCATCTCAGTGCTGGCAGAGGTCTCCACGTGTCTCCTCCAGTTTCCAGGACTATCAGCATAGTCTATGCATAGACCATAGCATAGCTATGGGTCTATCAGCATAGTGCCATGTGTCTCTTTTCAGTAGAGTGTCTCTCTGGGAGTGAGCTGAGAGATACACACACAGAATCTACAGCCTTCAAGGAGGAAGGTACTAGAATTCTCAGAATCCTCAGGGAAAGGCCATGCCCACACAGAGACCTCATTGGCTATGACCTGATTGACAGACTAGACTCTACGCCTTTACTCTTCATCCTCCTAAGTCCCAAATTGGCACAAGATTATGTAACTACCATGCCCTCTAATATATGTGTCTGGTGTGACTGCTATGTTTGGGGTGTTTTTTCTTACATGTCAGGTGGTGTTTGTTTTTCCTGGATTGTGACTTAGCTATTGTTTTCAGACTTGCATCTAGTAACGTCTAATTTTTAATTGATGTTTAAATCACTAACTTGGGTCCCCAGGACATTGATATTTAACATCAGTCTTATCTTCACCACCCTGCTTCTCTCTAGCCCCCTTGAAGTGGTCACAGAGAAAATCTAGTATTCTTATCTATGCATTGCACATGCCAGAAGGTCAGGTTTTCTGGGTTGTCTTTGGAATCCCTGGGTCATGCAAATGGTTGACAAGGACTGTTAACCAAAACATTGGAGCTTTATGTCTACCCAGAGGTGCCTTGAAAGAAAGGCCTGGCCAGCTGTTTCTGAAAATTCAGCCATTGAAAACATTTGTAAGGGGCCACAACTATTCTGAGGACAAACTCAAAGGCAACTGACTATTTGTATTCAGATAAATCTTACTATTTTTATTGAACTATGGAATGATTTGATGTCTGTATCAACTCCCAACAAAATGGTTTTAAAGAAAGTCTGATCATTGTCTTTCATTCAAAGTGGGTGAGAAAACTTAAGACTGTTATTTTTGCTTTTTGTTTCTTTTTTCTTTCTGCAGGTTTTAATTTCTAAGTAAGAATAAGATGTGCTTGAGGGATAAGACTGCTGGATTTTCTCTGTGACCACTTTAAGGGGGCTAGAGAGAAGCAGGGAGATGAAGATAAGACTGATGTTGAATATCAATGATAAAATAATAGATGGAGCACTTAGAATATACCAGACTCAGTGCTAACTGCTGCCCATAGATTATGCCTTAAATCCACTACACACACACACACACACACACTCCTCAAGAACATAACTACAACTGCTTATTGAACAGATGCAGTTTTTCTAATTTTAGCAAAGAAAATGTTTCCCCACTCCATTTTCTTAACACTCTTTGGGGTCTTCTTCCTTCCTGTCGAATTATAGATGGGGAAGATCTATAACCTTGACAGCTATTTTTAGGCGTTGATGAAGTACTCTGTCAAGACTTCGTGATAGCAACAGAGAAGTGGACACATGCATGCGAAGAAGGAACAGACAACCTAGAAATAGCCTTACACATCGGTGACCAAGGTTCAGTAGAGGATGGACAGCCTTGTCAAACACATGGGGCTGTAGCAATTGACCATCCATAGGGGGAAACATGAGGACCTTAGCAACAGAGAAGTGGACACATGCATGCGAAGAAGGAACAGACAACCTAGAAATAGCCTTACACATCGGTGACCAAGGTTCAGTAGAGGATGGACAGCCTTGTCAAACACATGGGGCTGGAGCAATTGACCATCCATAGGGGGAAACATGAGGACCCTAAAGGTCTCGCTTCTCACAAAAGTTAGCTCTTTATGGGTGATAGATCAAAATGTAAATGCAAATATAAAACTATCAATATTTAGAAGACATCATAGGGGGAATTCCTTCAGTTGTAGGGGTTGGTGAAGAATTCTTAAATATAGCACCTAGAGCATGAAGTACAAAAGAAAAGGGGAAGAAAGATCAACCAGATGAAAGGACAGACTGCATATCTGAAAAGGACTTGTGTGCTGAATACGTAAATCCCAAACCACCACAGCAAATTGTCCTTGAGCCAATTTCAACTCATGGTGATCCGGTTTGCTCCATCAGGTTGTTTGGCTTTCTTCTTTATAGAAGCAGATCCAGCAGCCACTGCTGAGTGGGCGTGAGCCCCATCATTTTAGGTTAGTGGTTGCTTGCAAACCACTTGCCACACGGGGAACTAAACAGCAAAACAAGAAACAATCTGGTAGGAACATGGGCAAGGGATATTATAAAGTATTTTGCTTGAAAAGAGGGAAAGTAAGCACACATGAAAATGGTTTGGCACTAAAAAACATCTGCGAAACACAAATCAAGGCCACGATGAGATAGCAGTCTACCTGTGTTAGAACAATTAAAATTTGAAAAATGAAAATACAACATGTCAGTGAGGATGCAGAAAACATCTCATACATTGCTGATGGAGATCAAAATATTTTTGTCACCAGGGACATAGCTTGACGGGCCTTAAAAATTCAATATAATTAAATTTTAACTCACAGAGACCTTATGAACAACAAAGTGAAACTCTCCCTACTTCTTCACTATCCTCAAAATCCTTGTAATGTTTGATCCATTATTGTCATGACTGTGCAAACCACCTCCATGAGGGCCTCCCTCTTCTCCACAGACTCATATCAAGCAGGATGTCTTCCTCATACCATGTCCAAAGTAGGTAAGGGGAATTCACAATATCCTTGCTTCTGTGGAGCACTCTGGCTGTACTTCTAAAAAAAGATTTGTTCATTCTTACAACCCAGAAATCATACTCTTGGCTATTTATCTAAGAATTGTAAAAACTCAGGTTTTCACAGATCCATTATGCAATTGTTTATAATCCACTGCTGGCAACAATCAAATTGCCTTACAATAAGTGAATGGTTAAACAAGCTGTGGTACATCCATTCCATGGAATACTACTCTGGAATAAAAAAGGAATGCACTCTTGATACACAGAGTGATGTTTTAAATCTCAAAATATCAACAGTTTGTGATTTCATTTATTTAGTAGTCAGGGAGGTATACAACTATAAAGCGAGAATATAACCGTGTGAGATATGAGAGAGGGAGAGTTGGTGAGTCACGTGGATGAAACCATACAGGGGTAGCAGCAGAGAGGGAGTGCAAGGGTTAAGTACTTGGCTGATAACAGAAAAGTTGTCAGTTCCAACCCATCCTGTGGCTCCACAGGAGAAAGAGCTGGAGATCTGTCCCATTAAAGCCTGGGAAGCCCGAGGGGGCAGTTCTCCTCAGTCACATCCGGTCATTATGAGTCGGAAGCAATCCAGCAGCATCTAGAAACAATAATCGCACCAGGGAGATCTTTGATGGACCGAGTCTGCATCTTGGTGGTGCTGGTGATTATGTACATTTATACACGTGACAGATGGTATAGAACTGTACGGGTACACTGTACCAATGTCAACTTCCTAGCCTTGATATTATATTGAGGTTACACGATGCAACCATTGGGAAAACTGGGCTGGGGACATCTGAGACTTTTCTCTATGATCCTTGCAGCTTCCTGGAAATATGGAATTATTCCAAATTTTAAAAATTGAAAAAATAGAAATTTAAAAATGTCAATTTTCAGTTCTTTTCTGAGTCTCAGGCAAAACTTTTAATATATCATTTATTCTAATGCTTCTTTCCTCCCTAGGACTAGTCTCATCTTGGTCTAGAAGCCACCCGGATTAGTAAAGACTGGGAAACCTATACTGTGAGTAGTCCCTGGGTGGAGCAAACAGTGAAGTGCTTAACTATGTCTTGAAAGATTGGTGGTTCAAACCCACTCAGAGACGTTGAAAGGCAAGCTTGGTTATCTGCTTCTGAAAACTCAATGAATCTGTTCTGTTCTGCACACACGAGTTCACCATGAGTTGTGATCAACCCAATGGCAACCGATGAGGACAGGTCCCTGTGTAATACTACTCACAAACAAAATGAAAAACTACACAGTTAAAACCTAAACTATGCCATGTTAGCAGAATGAAACTTTACATGAGTGACTAACTCATGTCCAGTGTGGTTGCGACACTTTCAAGCAGCGACTCAAGGATCCAGGCTCCTTCCACTTGGTGACTCTGCTGCATTCAATGTGTGATCATTCTTGGAGGAGAAGAGAAACAGAACCTCTGGCCATGCAGGGCACTTTATGGCTGAGCTAACCATGTTACAGGTCACTTCCGTTTGCATTCCATTGGTCCAGAATCTAGGGCCAGGAACTCAGTTTAATGGGGAATGGGGCTGTAGGAATAGGGAGTATAAAAACTAACACCCAGAGAGTCACTATCCTTTACAGGGGTGGAGGGTGACATGGTGGCTAGTCCTTTGTGCTTCCCATCTTACTTCTATCCCACTTCCCTCTCCTGAATCTGACCCACCTAGGGATGTGGAGGAAAGAACAGAAGCAAAAGGCAATGGCGGCTGTGGATACAACCTGGGGGTAGCTCTCTATGTGTCTCAGATGGCAGTTATTTTTCTCCTGAGCCATCTGAACCCAGACAGTGTCTGACTCCATTTCTCCCTTGTATCCCATGGCGCTCCCTGAGCCTCTAGCAATTCTATTGGACCCATCTCATCTGACCAGATCAAATAGCCATGATGAGTCCTGTGGGCAGGGTGTTTTAACATGACCCAAACAAAATCCACAGGAAATCTCTGTTTGCCACCTCTATAAAAGCTGGAAATGCAGAATATTTCTATCCCAGTCCTTGTCCTTAAAGGAGGCTTTGACCAGAGTCATGACTCAGATAAGTCAGGTCATCTTTTTCCATCTAAAAACTCATCATATTGCTCTTCAGTAGGACTGATTGGGAATTCCATAGTGTACATAGTGAATGTGGTTGGTTGCTAACTAATTGAAAGAGTTGAAAGGTGCCTCAGAAGAAAGGCATGACAATCTACTCTGGAAAAACCAGCCACTGAAAATCAGTGAAGCACAGTCAAAATCTCACACACATGGAGCAAGTCTGCATGAGGAGGAGATGATTTAACAGTTGCTGATTTTAGGGTCTACAGGGTCCCCTCACTTGGCTTGAGGTGGGGAAAACTCCTTTGCCTTTGAGGGCGGATGAGCAAGAAGAGGCAGTCTTTATTGGCAAGTTTTACTCCCAACACTGTGGTGGGAAGAATGTGGTGGCAGGGCTACACAATGCAGGCCCCTGTCTGCTGTCTGGCAGCAGATGGGCATGCATAAAGACTTCCCTCTTCAGAACACATTGGTGCTTAATATCTGTGTTAGTCTGGGTAGACTAGAGAAACAAATTCATAGGGACACATGTGTGTATAAGAAAGAGCTTTATATAAAAGAGCGATTATGCTGAGAAAACAACCTAGCCCAGTCCAGGTCAAGTCCATAAGTCAGATATTAGCCCATATGTCTGATCTCAATTGATAAATTCCTCTTCAGACTCATGCAACTCATAAAATGATGCCAAATGCAGGGAGATCACAGGCTGGGGGTGGAAAATCTTGTGGATTCATTGGTGGTAGCAGCATCTCAGTGCTGGCGTGGGTCTCCTCATGGCTCTTCCAGCTTCAGACTCTGGCTATATCAGTGTAGCTCCACCAGGCTCGTGACCAGGAATGTCTCACAAGGAGTGAGCATGTGTCCCCCCTCCAGGGAGCTATTATTTCTTTTTTATATCTTTATAGTACATCAGTGGTAACAACCCTGATTTCACATTAGAATGGAGAATTTTACTAAGTGGGATTTCCCCCTTCTCCACCAGCCTGTACATGCATCTGTCTACCATCCTTATTATGTCTTCTCATCAACACTTTCAGGACTAAGAGGTTCCTGGCCAAGAAATAAAACCAGCATCACATTAAGTGCCATGAAAACAGGCCATCCAGTCAAGTGCCACTCCAAGACACAAATCACCAACTTGGGTGGTCATCTATGATGGCACCTAATTTACCCAGCATTCCACCACACGAAGGTCACCCACATTTAGAATTCCTCAATGATCTGATCGATATACTGCAACATTCTGGTTTCCTGTTTGTATGCCTCCAAATAAAAACACTGGCTTACAATCAATGTGAGACCTTAAGTTTGGAAGACAATACTTAGGATGTTCCCATCAAATCCCTGGGGGGAGCTATTATTTCTTTAGCACCTCCAAATGAGGTCATCAAGCTGCGACCTGATTGAAAGGCTAAGCTCCACCCCTTCACTCTTAATATGCTCAAACTGACAATCTGTAACAACTACAATACGCTTTGTTCAGCTTTGGAGTCTCACCAAAATATGGAGAAAATGGGAATAGTTACATTTAACATCCATTAAATTTTTCCATTTTAGAGATATAGGTCTCGAGGTCCAAAATGATTAAGGAATATGTGCACTCACATGGCTGCACTGTGGTACATGATGTTCAAGAGATGCAGCCATTGGGATCAAGAAAGGGAAAGTAATTATATATAATATATATATTTACATTTTATAGTTTACTTTTAGAAATATTTACTTCACAAGTTTATTGGCACACAATTCACATCTCATATAACTCACCAGTTAATCATATTAAGAGTTGTACAGTCATCACCACAATCAATTTAGAACACTTACTACTTTCTCGTACTCATTTTTATGGTTGTGCTGCTGTTAAGTGCCACCCAGTGGGTTCCCACTCACAATGATCCTGTGCACGACAGAATGGGACCCTACAGAATAGGTCCTGCACCATCATTACCATTGTTCTTATGCCTGTGCTCATTGTCATAGCCACAGTGTTAGTCCATCTCAGTGAGAAGCCAGAGACAGACAGAGAAAGAGAGAGAGAGAGAGAGTCAGAGCAGCCTGTCTAAGCCCAGGTGGGTATGGAGCAGAGGGACTGGAGAAACTGCAGAAAGATGGGAACGGGCTTGGAGCTTACTGAACCCAAGTGCTCAGCAGCAGTGGCCCTGGGAGGCACGCCCTCCGGCCTTCACATGCGTGTGGAGGAAGATGTCCCACGGGAAGCTGCAGGGTCAGCATGAGCTAATGTCAGCTCTGTACCCAGTGACTGGGTGACGGGCATCCAAGCTGCTCTCAAACAATACAAAGTCCTTTCAGAGGGACGTTTCACATCTCTTTGCTCTCGGAACTGTGCACCCAAATTGCTAACAGAAGAAGAGGAGTTGAAATTGCTACTTATTTTTCCATACCCGGACTTTGTGAGGAGGTGCTAGAGAGGAGAGGAATGAAACAAACCTGGGACAGTTTAAAGAGAGAGACTCAAGTCATGCAAGCAGCAGGATGAATTCATAATTAGATCACAATAATTGAGTGTGATCACTCAGCTAGTAAAAATTCTCATTCTCTCTCTCTCTCTCTCTCTCTCTCTCTCTCTCTCTCTCTCTCTCTCTCTCTCTCTCTCTCTCTCTCTCTCTCTCTCTCTCTCTCTCTCTCTCTCTCTCTCTCTCTCTCTCTCTCTCTCTCTCTCTCTCTCTCTCTCTCTCTCAGCATCTACATTTTAGAGCAGTGCTTCCAAATTTTAAAGTGTACACGAACCATCTGACAGTGGGTGAATGGTGATAAGCTTCTGTCTTTCTCCAAAGGAGACGCATTGCTGTTGAGTGGCCTGGTGTTAGGCCACAGGGCAGGAATTTTTGAACCCAGAGGAGATTCCTTAAAACCAAAGGAACAAGTCCAGGGAGACTATAAAGATGTACAGGAAGACAAAAGAGGGGAGGAAAAATGCAGAGGAGATTTAAGTACCCACAACCCTGCCATCAAAATAGAGCCACGAATCTACACAAAAGAAGTCAGGGGCATTGACAATTGTCCTGCAGGTTCTTTGATGCTATCTATCATATAAGCCCACCAAGTGCCCAAGTTCTCGGGTAAAAAAAAGCAAGTATCAGATTCTAGCACCATTCCCTGTTTTCAGATGGGCTAGAGTTGGTTCTGACTGATAGGGATCCTGTATATAACAGAGTGCAATGCTGCCCACTCCAGCAACATCCCAACATTTCCATACTTAAGCCCATTGTCCCAGGCATTGTGACACTGTATCTTGTTGAAGTCCTGTTTTTCATCGACTCTCTACTTCCCTTAATAAAACAAACAAAAAACCTTGTCTTTGAGTTGATTCTGACTCATAGGGACACTGTGGGATGGAGTAGAACTGCCCCTTTGGGTTTATAAGACTAACCTTTTTAAAGGAATAGACAGCTCCATCTTTCTCCTGAGGAGTGGTGAGTGGATTTGAACCGCTGAACTTGTAATCAGCTACTCAATGTGTCAATAACCCCTTACACCAGCAGGGGTCTTTGGGGCAGAGAAATCAATTGCATTTGCTTTGCTCACTGCAGGAGCCCTGGGGGTTCCATGTTGGGGTTGCTAACCGCAAGGTCAGCAGTTCAAAACCACTGGCTGCTCCGCGGGAGGGAGGTGAGGTTTCCTACTCCAGTCATGGAAACGTATATTCCACCTTTTGTTAAAGGGCTGCTGCAAGCTGGAGGAAAGTGTTTTTGTTTGATTTTTCTGAAGAACTCACTCTGTCAATCTGGTCAGCATTGAACTGGCTTTGAGTTAGCAGGTTTTCTCCTCCTGACGAATCTAAACCAGTGAAACAGATTTCCTAGAACACCAAATTCATCTTTCTGCAGGATTCACTGCTGGGTCTCAGCTGTCTAGACAGAGAGGATTTCAGACTACCCGTCAGTAGCAGCAGGGGCACAAGATGAAAACTTGCTGCAAATTGAATATCTCCGCTGCCTAATGCCTCGCTTCCCAAACTCACATCCAGTTCAGATTTTCTTACAGATTTATGTGTGTTCAGGTAAAGTGTGCATTTCTCTGTTTGCACCCATATTTTAGACATCATTTTGCTCATTGGAGATCAAGTTTTCTGTTAATGTCAACACATTAATTTGACCTCATACTTAGGGTCACACAACTGACTTCCCACCTAACTTGTTCCTGTTGCACATGTTCCTTGATGACTGCTGACAGAAAGTTGTTAGACATGTGCAAGTGAACCAGTCACATGGACTTGAGCCTGGTAGTGATGATGGCAGGGGTGGGAAGGGTGACCATAACCACATATTACACTTAAAGAACTTTTATTGGGCTTCTCCTAAAACTGACCCACGACTGAACTGCGTCCTTCTCCTGACTTTGTGATAAACACAAATGCTGAGGTCATTTTATGGGATGAAGATTCAGCCTCTCTACTTGTGATTCCAGCTAGCCCCGGTGACACTGTGACAAAATCCTTAGATGTTCACGGACAAGTCAGTTGTTTGAACCCATCCAAAGTCTTCATGGGAGAAATACCAAACAATCTGTGTCCCTCAAGATGACACCTTAGGAAGCCTTCGGGGGCAGTGCTGCTGTGTCAGGCAGAGTCACTGAGAATTAGAGTCACCTCAACAGCACCTAACAGTGGTTTGTAACCTTGTCCCCTTCACCCAAGAGATCGCTACTTTCCTTTGAAAATTTTTCCCTTCTGTTTTTTTTTCCCAGTCTCTTTATCATCTTAGTGCCTTTACATTGTCAAAGCTGTATGAAGAATGCAGGCATTCAGAAGTTTTATTCTATTTCATCAGGGCTCTGACATACAGAGACCCAAAGGGGATAAGAGAAGAATTCTGGTGTCAGCGTGGGTTGCTCCTTGCCAAGTCAGAAGTTTGAAATTACAAGTCACTCCATGAGAGAAAGGTGAGGCCTTCTACTCCTGTAAAGATTCACAGCTTTCCAAATCCACATGGGCAGTTGTACCATATCCTATATGGTTCCTGGGAGTTGGAATCAATGACAGCGAGTTTGGTTGGGTTTTTAGAAGGGGACAAAAGTGGAGATTTAAATACACAACTTCTGAAAAACGGTGCCTGTTGGAGTTTTGGAAATGTATGTAGTTTTGCAAAACTCACAGGAAACCATGCATAGCACTGTCTCTCCATCTCTTTCCTGAGCCTGGTGTGGGTGGAGGGGTAGAGCCTCAGGTCGGCCTAAAATGATTATAGAAACCTTTGTCCTTTCTACCCTCTTTTCAGTCAGATGTTGGATTGGCGATTTCTTTTGCAACCTGCTTGGTTTTGTGGAGGGACCAAGGGAGGTTAAGGCCAGCACTGCCCTTGGCTCAAGATAAGAGGAATACCCTTATTCGCCCTGTTTGGTCGTGCCTTCTCAGTGGAACCAAGGAAAATGACCATCCTGAGACAACACCCCTCTTCCTGACTTTCCCTTGATGCCTTGGAAGAATGCACAGGTGATGGAATACAAGTCCTCAGTGCATCTTTCCTGAATTTTGTCTTGTCAATGCAGCCTTCCATTTTAAAAAAAATCTTCATAATATGTCCCACCTGATCATCATGTGGTCCTTAAGATATCAAGACAATTCCTTTGGGATCCCCCCAAACAGTCACCATAACCTTCCTTCTGAGCTGAACCTTCTGAGCTGACCTCTCTGACTCGCATTTACCTGGCCTAGTAGCTCTACTTGATAATCATTGCTCTAATTGGACTTTTTTTTCTTTTTAAAGACAAATTAATAAGATTAACAGAGTATATTATGTAGAGAACTTGAGCCCAACCATCCGCTGATGACAGAGATATGTTTAAACATGTTTTGTTTGGACTAAAATTGTACATGTACTGGGACTCGAGTAGCAATACTCTTTTTGACTCACCTTTGTGGGTTTTGTTTTGGGTTGATGTTTAATGAGCTCTTCTCCCCCTGAGAGAACATGAGTAGCAAGACCAAATCAATCAATATCAACCTATATCCACTCAGCTCAGCTGACAGCATGGGCCTTGATCAGTAAGGACACATTAGAGACCTGACAGCTCTTGTGGTGGATCTTGGTGTTTGTTTGGGGTGGATCAGGATGTTCTTTCGGAGGATACAGAGGCAACTTAGAGCGTCAAGAAATTGGGTCAGCTTTACTTTATGTAACTGTACCCCTTTGTGTTTTCAGCTAGGAGACCAGGGCAAGGGTAACTGTTCATAGAGGTCATTCATGCTGATTGAGCCTGGGTCCTGACCAAGAAGACAGAGTTCAGTTGATGTTAGATGTTCATGGACGGGTGCCAGGAGGACAATGATGAAATGTTCCACCCAGATTTTCGAGGCAAACAGCTCGACTAGTTAGGCCAGCCAGTGAACTCTCCCTTCTGAGGAGGTACGTGGAGTTAGACGACCTGAGTTTGAATCTCATCTCTGTCATTCACTAGGTGGTCATGAGACATTATACAAATGTCTTCACTTGTAGAATGAGGATAAGAATAATACTGACCACATAAAACTCCTATAAGGTTAGACCAATGTCTTGCACATAGTTGACTGAATAGCTTCTCTCTACACCCAGTCCTAGTTGATACAAAACTCAAACCAAACCAGAGTCCAAGAAATCATTTCCAACTCATCACGTAGAACTCTGCTCCACAGGGTTGTTCAAGGCTGTGAACTTTGGAAAGTACTGTGTCAGGCCTTTCCCCAAGGTGCTTCCAGTCCAGGATTCAAAATGCTAACCATTTTGTAGCTGAACCTTGAACACTCTGGGACTTCTACAGCTAGCAGAAGCTCTTTGTTGGGAAATGATGAGGTATAAGGCATGATGTCCGATTCGTGAGGCACATGACCTCAGTTTAGCCTGACACCCTCTGTCATTTCACGCCCATTTCAGAGATAAGAACAGTGAGACCCGGGACAGCTCCAACGTTTGCTCAGGGTTACACACAGAGATGTGAGAGGCAGGATCCTAGTCCAGGTAGAGTGGACACCAAATGCTGTGACCTTTCCCACCACACGAGACCATAATAAAAACAAAAGACAACAAAGCAAGCATGGCTTTGTCTGTAGCATACCTGGGTGTTCCCCAGGAAGGCCCTGAAAGCATTGTAAATGCTCACGTAACAGAGTTGTGGTGGTGACTTGTCTATACTGTCTGGGATGGGCTATGTCCAGAAGACCCCTATTGAAGACCCTGCCCCCATGCTCCTGTGATCGAGGGTGACCTCTAAGCTGGAGCCAAGATGGAACCTGTAGGGTGGTACACTGAGGAGCTGGTCTGGGATGGAGCGAATGCTCACTCTATGGATCGATGTGGGGGTGAACCTTCCATATTCCTAACTTCCCACCCCATTTTCAAGACAATCGCACCATGGTCCCTCTATTAGAATCTGTTAAACTAGAGCCAAGTTGTCTTCCCCATAAGCCCCCATTCCCCAGCAATTTTCTTTTTCTCTCTGGAGACACAGACAAGAGAAGATTGACAGCTGGGATGGAAAAACCCATGGTGTGCTCCCACCATTCCAGATCGGGGCTGGCGATGAGGGAGATTCCCCTTTCCTGTTTGTTTAGAGATAAAGAGGCTCTTTCAGTTTGCATGGGGTCCAGGAAATTTAACCATAAGCTCTATTAATGGGTTTCCAGAAAGTACCAACTCTCTTGGTCTGCATCGGAGGCAGGTGAACTTCACTGAGCCAAGTGTCTCCAGAGCTTTTGATTCAGAAAGCTTACCTGTTAAGCGCTTATTTCAGTCTTAAACTGCATCATCTTTAAAAGAAATGACTAACACAGCAAAAACAACACCATCTTGTATTTCAAAAACAGGGAGATCTTGGATTTTCAGATCTTCCAATAACTCTCTCTGTTTCAAAGGGCGGGAAATGTCTTTTTTTTTCTCCTTACTGGAATTTTTTCATTCCTTCCCATCCACCCCACCCCCATTTCTCATTTCCTCAGGAAACCATTTAGCTGGAGAGAGAAGGAAAGTTTTCTCACACACTTCCCCAGCCCCCACAGACTCATGCACACCCAGAGAGAACCAACAGCATATGTTGCAATGTTCCCAGCCTCCCCAGGTAAGAGCTTTCTGTCTCCAGGTCCCTGGAACACAGGAGAGACCTTCTGAAAGGCATCTCCAACCACACTACCCACAGGCAACCTGCAGGAGCCCTTGTTGTGTTCGGTCCGGTTTCTGGGTGCTGGCCATTCACTCTGGGCTGTCATCATTGGAGTTTTTCTGTCCTTGGGAGCCTTCAGAGTAAAGCAAGGTGATGCAAAGACTCCCCTGCCTGGTTTGTTTGTTTTTTAAGAACAAGGGGGATATGGTGACAATCTCTCCTGAAATCTTTGTAACTTTATCATAGCCTAGCAGGATCTGGTAGTACACATGGTTCATGGACTCCACTCAACAGTTGATACCCCAAAGTTGGAAGTTGGACTCAACCCCGAGACATCTGGGAACACAGTCCTGGAGATCTACTTCCAAACACTCAGCTAGGGAAACCAAGTTCGACTCAGATGTACATGTACAAAAATTGGTGTCAACTCAATGGCAAATGGTATGCACCATGCACCAGGAAATGTTTGAGGCACCGGCAATATAATGGTGATGAGAGGCAAAGTCCCTGCTCTCAAGTTTCCTTTCTGGGTTGAGCAGGGGAGTAGGGGTGGTGGTGCCAGTGGAATAGCTAATGGAGAAGACAGATACAAGCCCACAGCACAAACATAGAAACACAATCCAAGTAGTTAGTGATGAGTACTATGAAGGAACCAGGAGTGACGAATCCTAATCGTTCCACCAGCAGCTTTTAGCATGCCTCCTGCCCCTGGCCTCTAGGGCTTGGGCTGACTGATGCCTGCATTTGCCCCACCCCGAGCACAGAGTCCACCCTTTCTCAGCGTGTAGCTCAAGGCAGCTGCTGAGCGAAGATCTGGGATCTCTCCTGCCAACAGTGAGTCTGATTCAATGTGCTAGGAGGCAGAAGAGTGGAAGAAACCAGAACGTTCCAGAATGATTTCTAGCGTTTGGGCTCCAGTCATATGGAAGGCCTTTTCAAATAACCTAGTGACAGGACAAATGGAGAGAGTGGAACTATTTCCAGTTGCAAGAAATATGGTACTTTTAATCCAGAAGGATTCCCCTGTGTTTTCATCTTCAACAACATAGCACGTATGCCAGATCAACAACCCTCGATCCCATCCAAGGATCATTGGCTTTCACCCTCACCTGCTGCACACTGTGCAAAGGGTCTCTCCGGCGTCTTAATTAATGTACTCTCACTCTCTTTGGATGTACAAATTTCTTGGTTCCAGGGGAGGCCCCGATAATTCTGAGTTTACACTTTGTTCAGCAACCACCAGATGTCAGCAGCTCATCTGATTTCAGTTCCCAGCAAAGGGAAACACTTTGCCAACTAAGGGCAAGACTGCCTTTCGCTGAGGAAGCTCTTTTTAAAGTTTTAGGTACGACTTCATGTGAAGTGGTCTGCTTCTGGGATGCGTGCTAGTGGCTAAAGTGCACCATTCAGGCACTCCTATTCATGTGGCGAAATTCTTTACACACAGTTAGCTGATTGCTCTTGGTCAGCATGCTTGCCTGAAATGCCAAAAAGGAAGAATTAGAGAAGATTATTAGGAGCAATTTTAGGCAGCAGAATAAGCCAATGCTTTCGCAAGGGCTTTGTTATTTGTGCTAAATACTCCTGCTACTTTTGAGAAGAACACATTCAGGTTGGAAAGTCACATCCAAATGCACAAACATTCTTTCAAAGAGGTGACCTGTACAAAGTATTGAGAGGGCCCACAACCATCAGCTCCTGTGATAGCTTTTTACTCTACAGAACTAGGGCAAGTTTTCGATAGCACAGAATGGGAGAGCAATTAGGTATCAATGTAACAAAACATGCCTCCACATTAATTGGGAAGACCTCCTGGTTAGTTCTTGGGTTTTACAGACTTGTCCTAGCTCACTCTTATGTAAATCAAGCTCACAGTTCTCAGGCTCCTAAAAGCTCTGGTGGCAGTGCCACCACTTGTCTCCTTTACTTCTTCCCTCTCCCACATTGCACTGTTCTTCTCTGTTGTTGTGACTTCTGTTCTTCAAGGTCAAATCACTCTCCCTCCTTTCTCAGACATGTCTTCACGTGAATAGCAGTGCAGAGAAAAGGCCAGGTGCCTTCTGTATCAAGGCTCAGGGTGAAGGCTGTGGGGTGCTGTCAAGTAAATTCTTGACTCATGTTGATCTTCCATATTTCAAGACTTTACTGTAACGCATGTGACTGTGTACTAACATAGACATATCATGTTATATATATATAATATATAACACACATATAATATATAACATATTATATATCACTCCCAGGTTGGTATTGGAGGTTCCATACTAGTGTTTTCAGTTACACAAGGGGTAGGGGAATGTGTTGTCTGCCAAAGGCCATTTGGATTTTTATATCATTCTTGGACCATAGAAAATTAGCTATTTACTTAGCCTGCTATGGTTGGTCAAACAATTACAATATATACTTGTGTAAAAGCTGAGTTTTTCAGCACATTTTAATGTGGTTTTGGTGGTGAAATTAGGTGCCTTGGCTGATATTTGGGTTGGCTTATCCTAGAATATATATGGCTAATGCCCCTCATGCACTAGCTGGAATGGCTTCTCTTGGTGAAGTATGTGATATTAGCTGGTGTTGATGATTTCATGGGTTTTATATAGACTGCCAGTTAGACTAGCTTGTTTAGACCCCTGTTTTAGGCTGGGTATGGGTGTGGGTTGCTGGTTATAGGGCTCTGGAAATAACTTCCTCCCCCAGTTTAACCGCAGGATTTGAAGGCAGAGTGGGTGCTCCAGCAGCCCGTTGATGCCACCCTTCACAGTGTGCCTTCCAATTGGCTTCTCAGAGACCCTTCCGTCTCTCATAGCCAGCTGCTGAGACATCTGAGGCTTCTCTGTGAAAAATGACCTCTATCCCAGCTGCCTTTCACCTCTCTCCCCTAGAATTTCCTTCCATCTCATCTAAATTCAATGGGCAGCTCAACGTCTACTCCCTAATCCTTCACCTCTCCAGCCGGATCCTCTTCTGCTTCTTGAAGGGTTGCAATGAGTTGAAGTCAACTCCATGGCAGGGAATGAGAATGAATCCATCCCTACAGCCCTCGCTGCATCCTACCTTCAGATCTCTGAATCAACAATATTACCCTCTATATCGACAATTTGGCATCATTATCAATACCTTCACCAACTCACTGCCATCAACTCGATCAGATGGGACTGTAGATTTCCTGTAGGTTCCAAGACAGAACCCCTTTAGAGAAGTAAACATCCTCATCTTTTTCTTGAAGAGCTGGTGGGTTGGAACTGCTGACTTTGTGATTGACAGCCCACCGTGTAGCCCCACAATGCCACCAGGGTTACCCATGGTGTAAGTATGTATCAGGTTTTAATGATATTTAGCACATCTTATCTTTTCATCTATAATATGCCAGCCAACTTCTATACTGTCTTCCAAAATAGATCATCAACTTCTCAAGGAATTTTATTATTTTAGTATTTCCAGTCCCCAAATTTATCAATGATAAAGGGCATAAAAAGTAGAAAAAATGTTCATTGGTGCTACTCTTAATTCCAGACTACACTTCCATGAAAGCCGATTTCTAAGTGAAATGAGGAATAGAAGCTGAAAGCCTTGGCTGCTTCTCCTAACTCACAGCTGTCTTTGAGATCCCTAAGTGCAGAACGAGGGTTAGGTGGGTTCAACTTTCATCCCTTTTCTCTGGAGGCTGTGGTTCTACTCAACAATGAGGATCAAGCAAGTCTAAACTCCCAGAGGGTAATTTGACCTGCTAATTATATGCAAACATTCAACTCCCCAAAAGAAGGCTTAACTTTAGTGTCACCTGGGAAATGTCAACTGATGACATTATCTCCCTTTGAGCAAGCACTGTGGCTTCTGACTGGGTCACCAGGGTTAATAAGGAAGCCAGGTGAGTCAGAGACCTTTAGTCTCACCCAGCCAGGGTTAGGTGGGACACTACAAGACTCTTTGGATAACTTGTTGTTGTATTGTTTTCATTCATTATGGGTGCTTATGATGAGGATCTTGAAAAGAAAAAGCACTCTTCTGCTTTCAATCTTGGAAATACAGGAGCTGTATGAAAGTTTTAATGGACAGATGAAAGATCATAATATTGTTCTTGCCGGCTAGACGAAGGCCACATTCAAAGCCACTAGAATGTAATTGGTGGCTGTCCCTTCTCTGCCTCCTGCTAGATCAGTGTGATTTTAGGGGAAAGGCATTGTGATTAGTGAAGTTGATTATAGTTTATTACGCCATTTAGTGAGTGTTTGCTGTAGGCTAAGTGCTTTACATCCATCACCTTATTTCATTTTCACCAGAACTCTTATACAAGAGGGAGTTGAAGCTTCGAGAGGCATGGGCCTTTGTGTTAAGCCATACAGCTCATGAGAGGTGGCAGTGAACTTCAGATCCAAGATGCTTTGGGTTCTGACCCTGGTTGTGTTACTGTCTAGCTCTGTGACTTAAAACCAGTTGAGGGAATTCTGATTCATGATGATCTGTGTGTCAGAGGAGAAATATGCCCCACAGGGTTTTCCATGGCTGATTTTTCAGAAGCAAATGCCAGTTCTTTCTTCCAAGGTACCTCTGGGTAGACTGCCTCCAACCTTCCAGCTGGCAGCCATCACATCACTCATTTGCAGCTCAGAGAGTGAAGAACAATTTCCAAAATGTTATGCCTCTCCATGAGGAGATGATGATGTTGACAGGGAAGTATTGAACTACTAATCACAAGTCAGTGGTTCAAACCCACCAGTTACTCATTGAAAGTAAGATGAGGCTGTCTGCCCCCCATAAAGATTTATAAAGCCTCTGAAACCTTACAACTCATTGGTAGTGGGTTGGATGCTGGTTTGGAGTTCTTGCCGTTAGAAGCTTTGTGGTCTTTTGAGACATCAATCATGTGTACCCCATGGAGCACAGTCCTGCTCTGACCTACATGAAGTCTCCATGAGCTGGTATTGACAGCAACTGGCTTGGTGTTTTTGTTTGTTCTCTTCTTCAAATAATGGGGTTGAGCTAGATGGCCCAGAATTGTCCCAGCCAACATGGCAGTTGTTGGTCCCCTGTGGCTATTCAACTCATGGTATTGCCAGACTGAATTGTTGCAGGGAGAAAAGAGATCCAAATTAATATGTATTTTATCGAGACTCTTTATTCACTCTTAAACAAGACAAAGAACAAAAGCATGAGGGCATAATGGTTTCACCAGGTTTAGTCGCATGAGCATTTAAATGGATACTATAAACAAAGGAATTATTCCAAAACTATGATTGGCAGCAGGTTTGTTTATCAAGATAGCAAGGGGACCAGGGAAGGGAGAAAGGGACAATGATTGGGAGATGCACACTATTGCAAATTAAAAAAGTTGACAGGATTGGTTGTAAGGTTTTTTGGCCATGGTTGCTGGGATATGACTCATAGCCTTATGGCCCTAATATCTCAATTTCCAAGAGTACACCTATACAAATTTTGGAGGGTAAAACTGTCCCTCCCTAGACTGGACAGGGAAGTCACAGAAAATACACTCTGCAGGCGGGCAGAGCATTTTACATCACTGATCAATGGTCAGAAAGAAGTCAATTTCATTGTAGCCTGGATCTATATGGAAATTCAAAGTGGATTTAGGGCTTCCACTGTAAACAGTGGCCTTGCACTTATAATTTAAGTTCCAATACAAAATTGAGATGTGTTCAATATGTGCTCTAGTATGTCTAATCCATACTAGATTCCAAAGACTTAACATTGGGGGGAGTGGGGAGTCAAATCTCTTAATGAGATTTTAAATATTGATCACATCTTAAAATCATAAGGTTTATATACATTGACTTAAAGAAAATGTAGTATTACAGTTAATTTCACCTATTTCTTTTTCTTTCTTTCTTTAATGTAACCACTGGAAAGTTAAACATTACGTATGCAACCTACACTTTCCAGACTTTGGAGGTCGTGTCTTTTGAGTCGACATCTCACTGTGGCTCACTGTAGTTTGAATCTCATCGTGTGATGAGCTTAGGAACTTCCATCAAGGAAAACAATGCTCACATGGCAAAGTTGAAGGAAATGCGTACACTGTGAAGGTTGGGATCCACTGGTTACTCAGTTTGATTATAGATAAGCTTTGAGACCACATTGAGACCACATTTGAGACCACATTGCCTAGGCAAGCAGTAAAAGAATAGCATTCTTTAGTTTTAAGCAAGAAAAAATCATCACATCCATGCCAGGTCAAATTTCTTACCCTTATCAATTCATTCAATCCTCACAACAACCCCAGAGTCAAACTCTCCAAACTCAGTGCCTGGGAGTTGATTCCCCACCGAGAGCGACCCTACAGGACCAAGTCAGTCTGTCTCTGTGAGTTTCCAAGGCTGTGGATCTTTAGAGGAGCAGACGACTTCCTCTTTTTCCAGAGGAGTGGCTGGTGCTTTCAAAATTCTGAGCTTAGCAACCCAATTCACAACCCACTAGGGCACCGAGGCTAGTATGGGGTAAATTCTGCAATTACTTAGATGCCCCAGATTTGAAAGTGAGGCTCAAGAGTATAAGAAATGGACAACAGCCATAGAAATAGTAAATGAAGGGACTGGAAACTTCTAAGTGTTTCTACTTATAGCCATGACTTAATATCACCTAGTTCAAGTGGCTTGAGTTTCCCCAAACATAATCAGGTAAAAATGGCAACAAGTGTCTGTTTTGTGGAAAAGAGAATAGTTCTCCTAATTCTTCTCCTGGGTTACTTGTGTATCTTGGAGGTCCTGCCTATCACTATCCATTTCTCTGGCAGATGTGCTACTTTGAGCTCTGCATTACAGCAGTTTGGAGACACCATGTTTTCTAAAGTCTTTCCTTTAAAAACAGACAACGTGGATGGAGATAATTATTCACCATGTGTGAAGCTCTGCTTAGCAACTGAGAAAACACTGGAACTCCATGAAAACATCATCATCCAACCAGTACCTAAGCATTCCAGTTTGGCACCTTGAAGACCAGGCTTTCTAATTTCCTTCTGTACAGGTGAGGGTCTATGGGTTAGTCATGGCTCAACCAGGAGAGAGAAACCATGGAGGCACTGCAGCAGGGAAGAGTTCACCTAAAGAGTTGTTAGCTCTAGCACTAGAAGGGGGTAACAAGAAATAGCCAATTAAGAAGCAAACTCTAAAGATATAGAAACAGCTTGTCTAAGGGCAGGCATTACTGTAAGAACTGAGATGGGTGCCTAAGGAAGACTCCTTCTCACTCTTTGGTCCAGAGATAAGGTCCAGATATTTTAGGAGAGAGTCTGATCAATGTTTGCTGACGACATAGAGTGACTATAGTTCAGATCCAGTGGAATTTCTTAGATTCTAGTAAGGTGCCATGATGAGCTCTTCAGAAGGAGATGTGTCTCTGAAAGCATTGCACTACAAAACCACCTGAGATGTTGTGAAGGGAGGATGTCAAGGGAAGTTGCTAGATGCAGAGATTGGCTGGATGTTGTGCACTGCAGGATCCTGGTGCTTCAACGCAGAGCTAGGTGCTTGGGTGCATGCACTGAAGGGCCAGCTGCTGAGAAGGTTGTTTCCTATACTCCAGGAACATTCTGAATTAGAACACCAGAATTAGGAAGGAAATCTTCCTCTGGCCATGTTATCCCAACACACTCTACTGACAAAGTTAACATTGGGCCAACTGGCAAAGGAAACTTCTTTAGAGGACCCAGATCCATTTTTGTTGATGAGGCAGTGAAGGGTCAATTTGAAGTTAAGAGGCACACTATTGTAGAATGGTATATGGAATCTAGTTCACTTGTAAAAAAATTGAGTTCTGTGACCTCAGATTATAGTCCAATGGATCTAAGACTGGTTCTGGAATCTGCAGTATCCACTGATCGTGCACACTAACAGGGGAACAGAGTGACAAGGAAATGGCACGTAAGCAGTAAACTGTCTATAACATCTCTTCTTCACACAACAGCCAAGCAATCCCATCAAAATATTAGATAGATGAAGTCATTCTGCTGTTTACCATCTTCCAGTGTCTTCCCTTCTCACTGGAAATAAATCTTGCTTACAGGGTTCACAAAGGCGTGGGTCCCCTTCTCTTCTACTACTCTTTCTTTGTTTATACCACTTGGACTATGCTCACCCATGCGGTGATTGGGCTTACCCGAGTCTCAAGACCTGTGCTCTCACAACTTCCTTTGCCTGCTGGGATCTCCTCCCCTGCTATCTGAAAGCCTCCTATCTCTAGTGCCTTTTGGTCTGTGCTCAAGTAAACTTCTCAGTGAACTCTTCCTGACTCTTCTATATAAAATTACAAATCTCTTTCTAACATTTCACCCAACACAGTCCTGATCCTTTTTATCTGGTCTATTGTTCTCTATAGCATTTACTATCATCTGACTCATTATATATTCTACTTTCTTTAGTTGTCTTTGGTCTTTCCCCACTAGAATGTCAATTCCATGAAAAAATGAACTGTTACCTGTTTTGCCTACTTCTGTATCTGCAAAAGCCTTGAATACTGCTGGCTTTCCAAATGCTCAATGGATATTTGCAAAGTGAATGAATACAGTACTCCCTTGATGAAGCTTTTCTACAGGTTAAATTATGAGATTGTGAGGTTCTTGTACTAATGGACAACAGAGATTCACAATAGCTCTCAAACACCCCCAGTGCTTCACACAGGCCAACTGTAGAATGCACCTTTAACAAGCACTCTCCATCATGAAAGAATAGCTCTTTAGAGTAATGTGGGTACTATGGATAAAGACAAAACTCCTGTAACAATTGAGGAGGCAAGAAAAGCACTCCCGACCTGTCAAAGACCACATAGAGTTTTAAGGAGCAAAAATTATAACACTCAAAATTACTACTTGTGAAGGAAGTCTGTATTCTCAAATGAGTTGCTTCTGAAAAGTTTCTAGAGGTCTCTGCATTTAGGAGACAAGATTCCAGATTTAAGCAGATCTTTCTGAGTTCTTCCTGGGGCCAACTTCCCTTGATCTTGGAGGAAGGAAGCACGCCTGTGATTGGCACTTCCTTTGGGCTCTGGAGTTTGTCCTCCATCACCATCCAGATCAAACCTCTCATGCCCGCTCTTAACCCTGAAGGACTGAGTGAATTCCAAGTGTGGCCTTGCAGAGTGAGTCATATCCCTGTTTCATGTGCTTTGGGCTGTATTTAGCCAAGGACATTCAAGAGCTTCTGGATGAATAATTTAAGGAGACAGCAAAGAGAGACTGAGAGGTAGATCCTGAGGATCAGGTTGGGCTCCAAAGAATGAATTAAAGGAAGCAGGTTTGATACTGTGAGCGTGCACGCGTGAGTGCACACACATACACACACACGATTGAGAATTTAGAATAAGCCAATAGATGCTACTTTCAAAATATCATGTGAGAGAAAAAGATCATCTTGTAAACGTTAGCAGGGAAAACTGAGACACTGATTCACTGTTATTGGGGTTATAAGGTTTGTTTATGGACCCCTCAGCAATTTCTTTCAAGTATGATGACTTCATTTAATAATCACCCTTGCTAACAAGTTATCAGCCATAGGCATGGCATAATGTTCTGCCTAACATTAAGATAACTCCTCTCCTGGTTACAGATGTGACAGCCTGAAAAACCCTGCTTTGTGAGTACATAGAAGGCTGGAAAATGCATCCCCTCTCCTAATAATTGTCACACCAAAAAAAGAGGTGCATTGTGTTTTTTGGAGTTCATATGGGAATCCCCACACTGATCATTAACTTTTTATTTTCAATATTTCTGGGACAATGAAGGAGACTTGTATGTTGCACAGAAGGCAGAATTAGACAAGCAAAAATAGTCTAACATGGCTAATTCACCACTGGTGCCCCAGGGAAGCATGAAAGGATATAGACTAGTCTAGTCATTCCCCCCACCTAGTAGTCTTTTGGAATGGTCTTTTAGTTTATCTCCCTTGCCCTGCAAGTTGCCAAATCCAGTGGCCAATTATTAGCCCATCTTCTTCTTCCCCTGTTAGTAGGGTTTGGTATGACCCCTACCTCGCTCCCCTGAGACTTGAGATGCTTTGTTCACCTGGCCTGAACAGTCCTACTTTCTTGATTATTCTCTTACCTCACATTTGTTTTCTTCCTTCTTTCTCATCTCATAAAGATCTATCCATTCAAAGGTTCAAGACTTTAGTCTAAAGATATTATGGGATGCCATTATTTTAAATACTCATTATCTTCCAAGAAGTCCAAGTTCATTTTTTCAAGCCTAGGTGATCTCCTGAACTCAAATAATATATATGTACTTTGATATCTGGTTGAATTGGTATCTTAAACTCAACAGATTTCCAAAATAAACTCCTGAATAATCACCCTCACAGTAAAAATCTTGCTATAGTTTCCCACCTGATTTAATGGTAATATTTTCATTCTAATTGCTCCAGGTTAAAAAAAAAGTGTGATGCTCTCCTTACCTGATCCATAAGCAAATCTTTTTGGAACTGCCTTCCAAAGAGATCTAGAATCTGACTACTATTTGCCTATCTTCACTTTCTATTCTAGCCAGCATGATCCTCCCCCCCCCTTGGCTATTGCCTATTTCATAACCAAACACTCTGCTTCTCCTCCACTAGAGTTACCTTACTCACCTCCCTGCCCCCACATTTATTTATTCTCAAGACAGAAGCCACAGTGATCCTATTATGATGTATGTCAAGTCTCCTCTGCTTAAAACCTCCAAGTGGCTTTTCATCTCACACAGGGTAAGTGTCAGAGATTTTTCAGTGGCTTTCTTCTAGTTGTCTAGGGCTGCCTTAATAGATTACCACATATTTTCACTTCCATGGAATCTATTGTGATGTGGAGAGGCTCTATAGGACAGAGTCGTACTGCCCCTGCAGGTTCCTGAGACTGTAACTCTTCACGGGTATAGAAAACCTGGCCCTTCTCCCATGAGAGACTGGTGGTTTTGAACAGCTGACCTTGTGGTTAGCAGTGCAATATATACCCCACTACAGCATCAATGCTCCTACCATGTACTGGGTAGCTTAAAACAAAGAAATGTATTGTCTTACAGTTCTGGTAGCTAAAAGTTCAAAGTCAAGGTGTCAGAAGGGGCATGTCCCCGCTGAAACTCAAGGCAAGAACACTTCCTTGTTTCTGGTAGTTGCTTGTCAATTCTGGCCTTATCTTGGCTTGGACTAGTCACATCACACTAGTTGCTGCCTCCATCTTCACCCAGTATTCTTTGTATCTTTGTGTCTCCAAATCTACCCTTCCTGTATGAGAACATCATTCATCAATTTTAGGCTTCTCGTAATTTATATGATCCCATCTCAATTTGATTACATTTCACACCTGGTCACATTCACAGGTAAAAAACAAACAAAACCAAACCTTATTGCCATTTGATTGATTCCAACTTATTATAACTCTATGGGAAAAAGTAGAATGATTGCTGTGGGTTTGGGGGGGACTATAGCTCTTTACAGGAGTCAAAAGCCTCATCTTTAGCCTCAGAAGCTGTGGTGATTTTCAACTGCTGACTTTATGGTTAGTAACCCAACATCTGACCCACCACACCAACGGTGTGTAACCCATTTACAGGTACTGGGGATTACAACTTAAACAAAATAATCAGAGGGACACAATTCAATTCATTACCTGCACCAGAGGCCTTAGGCCACCTGTCATCACTCCCATCAATTCTCAGATCAAATCTCCCACCCAACTCCTCTTCCCTTTCGCATTCTATTCTTGCCACATCAGCTCCTTGACTTCCCTTCAACACACCAGTCACACTCCCCAGTCAGGGCCTTCCCGTCGGCTGGACTTCTAGTCCAGGATAGCACTTCTCTCAGGTCATTTATGATCTCTGTTTAAATATCACTTTCAGTAGGAGATTTCCCCTGACTACCCTTAACAAAAAGCAGAACAACAGTGGATCTTCGCTATACTTTGCTGCGGAAGGTCTGAAAATTGCAAATAACAGCACGATCAGTCACAGGATTCTTACCATCACGTCTCTACCTGTCATTTGGGGTTCCTCTTATCTTGCTCAGTTTTCTCCACTTACTGAGTTGTCCTATTACTCATATACATCATAATACGTATTTTCTTTTTGTGTATTGTCTGTCGGTCTAAACTGAAATATTAGCTCCCCGAGGACAGACAAAGGGTTGCTTTCATTTAATGTTCTACTGCCGGTGTCTAGAATAGAGCCCAGGACCCCTGCTACCATAACTGTTACATATTTTGCTGATGAACAAATGATCAGTGATCCAATTCCACCATCTTGTCTTCAGGAGAAATGACCTGGTGTCCTGCTTCTATAAATATTACCGCCTAGGAAACTCTATAGGGCAATTCTATGCGACACAATAATACCCAACAACACGAGTATCATCAGACTCAAAGTAAGAGCTCAATAGATATTTGGTGAATGAACCAATAAATAAATGAAAAGCATTTTATGGTAGATTAGGCATGCATAAGGCTGGCCCTCTGAATTTAAGAGGGTTAGATATGGCAATGAACAAGGATGGGTGAATGGGTATATGGAGTTATAGGAGCATATACCTAGCAGAAGAAGAGATTGGGTCCCAAGAAGTGAAGGAGAATTTGCTAGATGAGCGGGGTGGGAGGGGGAACGGGAAGAGGGGCACGGGGGAAGGCAGGGGTGGTCTGGGAGGGGCAGACTACGTGGTGGCAAGTCAAGACTCAGTTAGAAAGTCAAATCATTGTTGGTGAATCAGAAGGAAATATAGTGAACTGATTTCAAGGGTGATTGAGGTCAACTAGAAATTAGAACCTATGGATGAGGAAGCTACTCTCTTCATAGACCAGAGAAACAGAGATGATCTTACCAGAGCTTAGAAACTCGGGCCCTCTGCTAGGGAAACAGGGAGAGAGGGGTGGGAGGAGAAATTAAGGAAGAGAGAGAAAGAGAGAGAGAGAGAGAGAGAGAGAGAGAGAGAGAGAGAGAGAGAGAGAGAGAGAATGTCTCTCTCTTTGGAAGTTTCAACCAGAAGCAAGAAGTCTAAGTGCTTCAAAGCTCAAGTACCTGTGCTTCACTGGTGCAACCATTTATTAGTCCTTTGTGGATCAAATATTTAATTTTGCTGAATCTGAGGGGTTTTATCTCTAAAATAGGAGTAAAAATAGGACCAAATTTGGGATTATCATGAAGAAAATGGTTTTAAAAATATTAAACACAGGGCTTGGACATAGTAAAATTTCAATAACTGCTACAATGGTCATTCCTGTTGTACAAAATAAAAATTTGTCAAGGTAGACATTAAAATATCAACAATGACTAACCCCAGCTTTAGATTGTGGGTGATTTTTATTTTCTTCTCTTTGCTCTTCTTTTCTCATTTTCCTAGCATGAACAAATATTATTTACAATATGAAAACAAATGAAAATTATTGCATTTTCAAAATGAATGAGGCCAATGCAGCTGTGCTTTGCTCAGGTTGGGTCAAGTGGACCAAAATGAATAGGTTTGATGTTCTCCTCAGATTTCTATCAGCCCTTTTATTCTGCTACTTCTAAAGTGTGTTCTGAGCGTGAGAGTGGAAGGAGGCAGAAGCAAGAGGTGATGGGTAAAGTCAAAATACTCATATAACTAAAGAGATTCAGATTCCAAAAGGAAGGCCTTCTAAACTTCCATATCATGGTGTGTGATGAGTTGAACTTTGGGGTCCCTAGGTGGCACAAATGATAAAGCACAGGAGCTCACCCCAAAGGCTTGGTGGTTTGGATCTCACCAGTTGTTCCCTGGATGATAGGATGGGAGATCTGCTTCTGAGAGGTCACAGCCTTGAAAACGCTATGGAGCAGTTTTGACCTACAGATATGGGGTAGCCTTGAGTTGGAGTTGACTTGATGGGTACTAACTATAATAGCCAAAACAACAAACCAGGGAATGGAAAACAGAAATCCTCTGGTTTGGTTGAAGCATTAGAAGAGTCTATAAAGAGGCAATGTTTGAATATGGTTTTCTTTAAAAAAAACTTTTTAATCATTTTATTGGGGACTTGTACAACTCTTGATCACAATCCATGCTCATGTCAAGCATATTTATACATTTGTTGCCATCTTCACTTTCAAAATATTTCCTCTCTACTTGAGCCCTTGGTATCAGCTTCTTATCTTTTCCCTTCTCCCTCTATGAACCCTTGATAATTTATAAATGATTATTATTTTGTCATAATTTACACTGTCTGATGTCTCCCTTCACCCACTTTTCTGTTGTCTGTCCCCCAGGGAGAGGGTAATATGTAGATCCTTGTAATTTGGTTCCCCCTTTCAAACCCACCTTCCCTCTACCCTCCTGGTATCACCACTTCCATCACTGGTCCTGAAGGGTTCATCTCTCCCAAATTCCCTGTGTTTCCAGTTCTTATCTGTACCAGTGTACATCCTATGATCTAACCAGATTTGTAAGCTAGAACTGGGATCATGATAGTGTGTGTGTGTGTGTGTGTGTGTGTGTGTGTGTGTGTAGGAAGCATTAAAGAACTAGAGAAAAGTTGCATGTTTCATTGTTGTTGCACTGTACCTTTGCTGACTTGTCTCCTCCCCGTAACCCTTCTGTAAGGGGATGCCTAAGTACCTACAGTTGGGTTTTGGGTCCCCACACCACACGCCCCCTCATTCACAACAATATAGTTTTTTTTATTTGATACCTGATATCTGATCCCATCGACACCTTGTGATCACACAGGCTGCTGGGCTTCCTCCATGTGGACTTTGTTGCTTCTCAGCTAGGTGGTCACTTGCTTACCTTTAAGCCTTTAAGACCCCAGTTGCTATATTTCTTTGATAGGGAGGCACCATCTGCTTTCAACACATTTGCTTATGCAAATGTCTTCAGTGATTTTGTCTTGAAGGTGAGCATCATGGAATACCAGTTTAATAGATCAAAGTGTTCTTGAGTTTAGGGAGTACTTAAGTGGAGGCCCAATGTGCATCTGCTACCTTAATACTAAACCTATAAATATATGCTTATAGATCTATTTCCCCATCATTATATATAAATGTATTGCATGTGTACATCCCGGTATTTAGACCTCTGTAAATGACCTTTAATTCCTAGTTCTTTCCTCTTCTTTTTGGGTCTTACTTTATAATCTCTTTTAAAAAATCATTTTCCTTGGAGCTTGTACAGCTTTTATCACAATCCATATACCCATCCATTGTGTCAAGCACATCTGTATATAGTTGCCATCATCTTTCCAAAAATGTTTTCTTTCTACTTGAGCTCTTTGTATCAGCTTCTTATTTTCTCCCTCCCTCTCTCTTTCCTTCCCTCCCTCATGAACCCTTGATAATTTATGTTATTATTACTTTTTCATGTCTTATACTGACTTCTATGTCTCCCTTCACTCACTTTTCTATTGTTCATCCCCCAGGAAGGGGGTTATATGTGATAGGTTCCCCTTACATCCCCAGATCTCTCCCTAACCCTCCTGGTATCACTACTCTCAATATCGTTCCTGAGGGGTTTATCTGTCCTGGATTCCCTGTGCTTCCAGCTCTTATCTGTGCCTATGTACGTGCTCTGGTCTAGCTGGATTTGTAAGGTAGAATTGGGGTCATGATAGTGGGGGGAGGGAGGAAGCATTAAAGAACTCGAGGAAAGATGTATGTTTAATCAGTGATATACTGCGTCCTGGTTAGCACTTCTCTTCCTTAAGAGTGGTCTATTCGTCTACAGATGGGCTTTCGGTGCCCACTGTGCACGTCCCCTCGTTCACATTGATATGGTTTTTTTTGTTCTGGGTCTTTGATGCCTAATCCCTGATCACACAGGCTGATGTGCTTCTTCCATGTGGACTTTGTTGCTTCTTAACTAGATAGCTGCTTGTTCATCTTCAAGCCTTTAAGACCCCAGACACTATATCTTTTGATAGCCAGGTACCATCTGCTTTCTTTGACACATTTGCTTATGCACCCTCTTTGTTTTCAGCGATTGTGTCATGAAGGTGAGGATCACAGAATGTCAGGTTATTAGAACAAAGTGGAAAATGCACCCTATGGATTTAAATATATTTCAGCTAATAACCCTCTGGGAGTCCTTGAGTGTACAAGCAGTTAACATGCTCTGTTGATGATGCTGAAGACCTTGAAAATTCTAGTCTCTCCAGAGGTGATTCAGAAAATGTTGGTTGACCTTCCTGAAAACTTAGCCAATAAAACCCACTGGTACACAGTTCTATTCTGACAAACACGGAACCCACCGTGAATTGATCAACTCAGTACATGGCACTTTGGTTTAAAGATTCTCCGAAGCTGTCTTGCCCAACAGAAACAGACCAGCAGCCATGTGTAATTTAAAACTTTTTAGTGGCCACATTTAATAAAAAGAGAGTGGAGCTTCTGTGTATAAGCAGCCGAAAAGGTCCGGTGTGTCTCTGCTGAACTGGGCTGCCTTAGAAGACAGCCTTTCACAAAACAAGGCTGTCCAGAGCTCCTAGTAATGGAATTGTTTTTCTCTATACAAGGAAAGTTGGAACAAAATCTGCATGCGACATGTGCCCAGCTCAACTTTGAGGGTCCAGACTGTGAGGCCTAACATTCTTATGAGTTCGTGCACAGCAAAACCAAAACCCCCTGTCCACAGGGCCTCGGGGGTGCTGTGAGTGCTCAAGGTGTCCGGGACGGGGTCAGGTGAGCTCTCTTTCCTGAGGAGGCGAAACACAAGGGAAAGTGCTGATGGCACAAGCACAGAGCCAGAGGCTAGAGAAATACAAATGAAGATTTTCAAATCATCAGTCAAATTACATAAACAAATAAATGAACAAGAAAAGAAAAATTCGGTGAAATAAAATGTAATCGTGTATTTAATTTAACACAGTATATCAACACATAATCAGCCTAATGCTGTTATTTTTAAAATTGAGATAGCTTCTATTATTCCTCATTTATGTATCTGTGTATATATATACGTTTAGATAACCTATACATGTCATATAACACACACATGTAGTGTTTTTATACTAAACCTTCAAAGTCCAGTGCATATTTTACATTTACAGAGCATCTCAATGTTGGCTAGCCATACTTTAAAAGCTCAGTTGCAACAGGTGGTTTGTGGTGACTCTATTGCAGAGCAAAGCCCACGACCATACAGTTGTCCCTCTGTGGCTGGAGATGCCCAGTCAAAGCCTTTTTTCCTTTTCTAACTCATCCCGTTTCTCCTCAGAGGGCATCTGATGTGGCTGGCTGTTTCCTATCAGGGTCATTCTCTGATTCTGCCAACTTTTCCCAGAAAATGAATGTTTCCTAGAAAAGATAGGCCCTATTGGGGAATAGAGAGAGGCAGGCAGTGGGCCATCGTGAGGGCACCCCTGTTTATCCCATGCTGTTGGAGCTTCCATATTGCATATGGGCAGAGGAGAGCTGGTTGCCAGCCTTGGACTGACTGGAGCAACTCTCAAGGCTACCAGAAGGCCTAGACAGGGCTTGGTAGGGAGTGGGGGTGGGATCTGGCCACCTGGAAGGTAGTCATCATGAGACTTTGTTGTTCTTACATTTTAAAAATGATGATCCATCTTCCTATGGAAAATACCTGCCACTTCAATCCTTCTTACATGCACAATCCCATGACATTGATGATGGTCTGCCGAACCATCACCACTATCTTTCCCCAAATGATTCCAGCACCATGAAACACAACCCAAAGCCCAGTGTCCTTGGAGCAATCTCCACACCCCTTCCCTTTCCTGCCGACCTCTGGTCATCACCAATAAGATTTGGTTTCTACATACTTCTCTATTTTATGTACATAGAATGATACAGTATTTTCTCTTTTGCAATGGGCTTATTTCACTCAGCCCAATGCTTTTGAAGCTGAACCATGTTGTAGCACAGGTCAGAGGGGCCTTTCTCCTTACGATTAGTAACAGTCCTTGGTGTGTGTCCTGCTCACTCTGTGTATCCATTGCTCTCTGGATAGTCACTGCCGTTGTTTGTGAATACTGCTGCTATGAACATAGGTGGACAGGTTCCGGTTTGGGTTCCTAGCATCACTTCTTCTTGGTGTATATCTAAGTTTGGTTTTGCTAGATCATGGGATAATTCTGTTTAACCTTTTGAGGAACCACCAAAGTATCTTCCATGGTGACAGTACCATTTTCCATTCCTAGTAGCCGTAGCTGAGGTTTCCTGTCCTGAGTGCTTCCTTCTTTATATCACCCTCTCCCCCACACCCCCGGTCCTACCTCGATAGCTCTACCCCAGCACACACTGGGGGGGGGGGGGCCCATGTGCCTTCTCTTCCAAATAGAATTCAAGATAAAGACAAATGTTTGTCATGCCTGCAGGGGGAGGGGGACACTCAGCTAGTACATTTGTCTGAGCTGGAGCAGGGGCTTAAACGTGACTCGCAAGTTCATTTGTCACAGGGGTATATTTATCTGTGTTTGGAAGATTTAATTTTTCCCAATGAAGAACTGTATAAATAGGTCTAATGAGCCTTGAGGGCTCTCATTTGCTTTCAGAGTTTAATGCGAGCTGGGAAATCTCAGGGCACACTTGCTTTCCAAAGGCTCTGTGCTGTCCACCGCCAGCAGGACCGGACAGAGGCCCATGACACACTCATTCCGTGAGCACTCTCGGTGTTGGCAGACCCAAAGCCTCCCGTTCAGGAGCCGTACCTTTTGGAATGTTCAGCTAAAATGGGTTTTGCCCCCCCTTTATAGCTACGATCATCTGCATAATCTTTTGTTTGTATAGCTAGCAAAACGCTCTCCCGACAAAAAGAGAAGGACAGCGCTGATACGAACAGAGGAGTAATGCTGTGAGCCCTGCCTCACCATCCATCTAGGGCCCATGCCTGCCTTTCCTCGTTTCTTCCTTTGTTTTAGCAGGCTAGCTTCTGCCAGAGTGGGGCACAGAGTTCACTCAGCATTGTCTCTGGGTTGGAGTGGGGAGAGGAAGTAGAGAAAGACAGAGAGGGGAGCTTTGGTGTAAGAGGTGGTGGGGACAGAGCAGAGGGAGAGTGATGGGAAAGAAAGGACAGAGGAATTTCTTTAACGTAAAAAAAAGGGAAGATAATAAAGAAGAGGGAAGGGAAAGATGACACCAAAGAGTGAATATGCTAGAGTTCATTGCTGGAAAAGATCTCAGGAATCATATTTTCATTTTATAGCTTGAGAGTTCAAGTGTCTTGGTCAAGGTTACACAGTGTAACGGACAGAGCTGATGCTCTGATCCAGGATGCTGTCTTCCATAGCACCCCCAGAGGGAGAGAGAAGAGAGAATGGTACAGGTGGCACAGTGGCTTAAGTACCAGGCTATCCACAAGGTCAGCAGTTCAAAACCACCGGGCACCCCCTAGAAGAAGCATGAGATCTTTTGCTCGAATCAAGCTTTGCAGCTCCAGAAACCCTATGCAGTAGAGCTGCTCTGTCCTACATGGTGACTAAGTCAGAATCGACTGGATGGCAGTGGGTTGGGGGTTTTGTTTTTGTAAAACTTGGTGAGCTCCTATGTCACGTAATGAACCAACACTGCTCAATTTCATTAAAGAAAAAGGCCCTCTCTCTCCCCTCTTTCCCTCACCTCCACCAACACTCCCATCTGACCATGGAGCTGCTTCTTTGTAACATGTGTTTTTTTGTAACCCATGTTTAGCAGTCCATTCTGGTCTGACATTTTCAAATCAGCTCAGGGGCATTAAGAAAGCAGAAACCTTAGTCCAGATTTGCAATGCAAAGAAAAACAACTCAGCTGACATGTATGATTTAACCCACCTTGTCACCTGACTTATTTCTTAACTTCCTTACACATACACACACACACACCCTTTGCCAGAAGTTTGCCAATTTACTTCTTGCCTCAGTTTTCATTCCTGGAGAATGGGTAAATTGACCTGCCTGCTTGCTAGCCTCTGACACCCCTCAGCTTCCATGTACTCTGATTGACAAGGTAGATGCAATTGGATTTAAACGCTGACTCTTTGTTATTTACAAGTTATGTGACTAGGCTGTTAACAACTCTGCCTGATTTCATTTCCTAATTTGTTAAAACAAACAAACAAACATAAAATTGGTCTAGTAATTTCTACCTCATAGAACTGTGAGCTTGACTTTGAAATGTGTATGAGAAGGTGGCCAGCAAGGCCTTGGTATGGTGCAGTTATTTAATTTGCTTGTTTGCTTGTTTGTTGTCTGTTTCTGTAATTTTGTGGCTCTTTGGCCAAAGTAGGTGCTGAAGCTGGTTCACATGGGTTTTCTTCCACGAGGTCAACTCTTCTCTTGGCAACTGCTCAGGTCATGTTTCCTTGGAAGCTTGAAATCAGTCACCATGAGGACTTTCTTGCTGTCCAACTTACTGCCATTGGGTTGATTCTGGATCACAGAAACCCCACAGGACAAATTAGAACCAACCCTATGGGTTTTTGAGATCATAAATTGTTAAGAAAGTAGAAAGCCTCATGTTTTTTCCACAAAGCAACCAGTGTGCTTGAACCAATGACCTTGTGGTTAGCAGCCCAATGTGTAATCAAGGTTCCTGGTGAGAACACTATGCCACTGAAATTGACAATGGATATAAACGATTTCCCCCCTTTGGAAGGTCAATTGTCAAAGATCAATTGTTCTGGTCTATTGTTAAAGTTTATCAGCTACAACAGGCCCTGACCTTCCTCCACTGTGTCTTTACATCCCTTTCTCTGGATTCAGGCACACGCTCATTCACACACTAGCTGTTCCTTGTGGGTCTGCTCTGTAGAAGGGCAGGGGAGAAGGTTGCTGTATACAATATGAAACTTCCAGTTAAATTTTTATTTCAAGTGAGCAATGGATGACGTTGTAGAATAGGTATGTCCCAGGCCATACATTTTGCATGTACAAGTGCATGATTATGTACGTGCATTTTGCATGTACAAGTGTACGATCTAATGACCATGTTCCTTTAGCAGTCTGTTGAGCAACTCTCATGTGCAGGATGTGACTCCAGTTTCTTGGGCTTGGGCAAGACACAAGGCACAAAAAGTCCCCCTTCTCACAGAAGTTCCCTCTGGTTCAGGAAAGGCAGGCAATAAATAAGATTTTTTTTTTTAAGTGAGAGACATGTGTGAGATCATAGATCCTGTGAAAGGCAAAGATCCTGCAAGCAGGTCAGCGCAGAAGCCATTCCCAAAGAACAGGGCCCAGCGGGGTAGGGGGCAGTTGGAGGGAAGAACAAGGAAAAGAAGCTTTCCTGGGTGCTGAGCCTGGACTTACACTATCAGCTCAGGTAATCCCCATAGGGGAATTGGGTGGTGAGTAATACAATAATCATGATTTTCAAAGTTGCAGTGTGAATTGGGTGACGGTGCCCAGAGTAGACCAGTTTTCCGTTCAACAATCCATCTACAGAGGTTTTCATCTGCGCCATGTAGCATCCCTCTCTCCATTTCCTCCCACATGTCCCACGGCCATCCCTCCTTCTTTCCCCACCCTTTGGAAAGGTTTGACCTTGTGTGCATGCGGCGGCCCATCTGATCGATGATACCGAGGTGTATGTGTCTTCCTGCTCTTATTCCCTTCATAGACCTATGGTCTGGCTGAAAATGGAGCTCGGGATTGATCTCAATTCCAAACCTGCAGGGGGACGAGGGACCAGTGTCTCCAGGGTTCCAGCAGTCTCTAGTCAGCTGGTCAGCCTGCTCTTTCTTACAGATGATTTTGTGATTTGTCCTGTGTGATAAGTATTACTCTCCTCCCTGTTTCGCATGCGAGTTGACCTGAAGAGGTGGGGTCTGTTGCACGGGGTCTCCAAGTCCTCCAGTAGTGGCGACGATGCCCTCAGCTCAGGCTGGGCTTCAACCACGTGCGTTCTTCCCCTTTCAGAACACGTGTTGAAAGAAGCCCTTGGCCATTCTCTCCCTCTCAACCTGCTCAGACTATGAGGAGGAGGTGGACGAGGCTGGGGCAGCTCCACTTATCTCTTCTGCAATTTTTCTGGCTTCTGTGGAGGCAGGACCTTGTGAGGGACAGAATGTTCCAGTGCCCACCTGCCCTTCCCTCCACATACGGGGGGCACCAGAGGCTTTTGCGCCACATGCCACACATGTCCTCCCGCTGCGCAGCAATTCCATCCCAGGACCTTCTTCAATGGGGCCTGTGTGTGCAATGGGAACCGGGCAGAGAGGGGAGGATACCATCTTCCTCCATTGTCGCTTGTTAAGTGGCTTCGTCCGCCCAGGAAGCGTCTTGGCCTGCCTTTCGGGGACATTTCTCCCAAGCGGCAGGGGGCCTGGCGGTCTCCCCCAGGGCCAACAAACGCTGACCTTGCACCTAAAAAGAATACATTGTTTTCAAACACAGCTTCCTATTCCTGCCAGATAAACCACCACATTAACAATGCGTCCAGGTTGTAAAATGTTGGCCAGGGTTTCGTTTTATTTTTTTTAGCAGCGGACTTTTTGTCAACAGATAGGCATTTTCCTCTCCATTCATAAGAGCCCGGCTCTCCTTTCAGGGCTGGGCAGGGGCGCAGAGATATCCAGAGACACCCACACTCAGACTGGGCTCGGCGTTTCAGGGTTGATAACATTGTTATTATTAGACGTGGCCTCTGGAATCACGGAGTTCATTCCCAAACAACGGCTCTTCTAGGGGAAAGGAAAGAACGGCTCCAATTATCGCCGGTGGCGGCCTCAGATCCATTACCTGCCGGCCCTGCGAGGCTGGGACACGGGCAGGCTTGCTGCAGGCCTGGCTCCCACGGCTTGGCCACCAGACAACCAATCCACCCCTGAAAGTGAACCTCGCAACGCTGCGCTTGGAACAAGATCCCTCCTGGTATCCAAGACGAATCCATCTGCCCCTCTTCCTCCCTTGATGGTGCACACCCTGTCAATCTCACCTTCCCTGTTCACTGCGGGGATGGGGTGCCGGGTGTGTGTGGGGTGCGAGGGTGTGCCCCTCAACATGGGCCCTGACATTGGGGACTTAGATCAGATCAGTAGATTCTGACCTGGGTCTTTTGGCAGCTAGAGCCCTTGCTTCAGCACTACGCCATTTTCGATGCCCCTAATGTCCATTCTTTCCTCTATTGCCGCAGTTCTCAACCTGTGGGTCGCGACCCCTGTGCGAGTCGAACAAGGGTTGTTTAATTCATAGTGGTAGCAAAATGACAGCAAGGAAGTAGCAAGTGTCACCACAACATGAGGACCTGTATGAAAGGGTCTGCGGCATTAGGAAGGTTGAGAACCGCTGTTCTATTTTCTTCTGTATTCATACTTAGCTTCCATGTCACACAAAATACGCTAACTCAGGCGTTCTCTGTCCTATATGTGCTCCCCCTGACTACTAAAAAGCTGTGACCTGCTGTGGAGGCAGGTCTCTCAGGTGTCCTCATAGCACTGAGCCCCTGAGAGTCTCTAATGGCTGATTCTTCAGAATAGGTGGGCAGGCCTTTCTTCAGCAGCCTCTCTGGGGAAACTTGAGGCACTGAATCTTTTAGTCACCAGCCTAGGGGGTTAACCATTTGCATCATCCAGGGGATTCCCCAAACATATAGGCTTATAAAAATGTACCGCCTCTTATTTGTCAGTTCTTTTTAAAGAGAGAGGTGAAATTTGCTAAGGTTCATCACAAAATAGATGTCCCCAAGTATTTGTATGAGCCTTTTCAGCCAGATGATAAGTTAGGATCTCCAGAGACCCAGCATTCCCTCGAATGGTGTCTAATCAGACCAGCTTGTGATGTGCTTGTAGGCAGAAGCCATTTTTTTCTATTCCGCTTATTTTGATAAAAATGTTTGTAGCCATGATTATGAAGTGCTGTAGTTTTAGGATTATACAACCCCCCCTGCCCCCCCCATGCCTTTCCAGCTCAAACAGTGAGAAGCTAAGTTACTAGCTAAAAGGTGGGTGGTTTGAAC
>PVJH01020285.1:0-40989 GCA_004026705.1 Nesogale talazaci | reverse complement strand
AACAAGACATGCGTAGGCTAGTAGACAAAGACCTCCACAGGATTTGGGTGAGTCAGCATTTCTCTCATTTCCAGTTATTACAATAAGATCTAAACCACTTGCCTTCATTAAACTGCATCACTCCAAGAGCCAATTCCATTTTTCTTCAGTATTCCATGGAAAGAAAGATCCTTTTTGAAAAATACTTTTCTGTAAGTAAAATGTCCTGAGCACACACATAGCATGCTTGCCCAAGCACATTTAAGAATGTGTTCTATATTCTGATTGTGAACAAGCTTCTCCAGGAATGCAAATTTTGCTCTCAGTGCTTACACAATGGGTTACAGTGTCATAAGCACTGTTCATGCGCTATTAGTCATTCTGTTACAAAACTGTACTTAAAAAATAATAACAACACAAGGCCTACAGTGTGTATAAAGCATTTGAGAAATAAAAGACTTATTGTCAGAATATTTGCAGGATTCTCAAAGTAGAAAAATAATGTCAACAAACAAGACAATCTGTAGCTTGTAATTATTTCCAGTAATGCTATGCCAGAGCTACTGTTTAAGTTAAAAAAATCTACAGGATAGAGACAGTGATGCCAAAAAAAAAAAAATCTACAGGATAAAATTTGTGGTATAAATGTTATCATCATGTTGGCATCTGATTGACTGAGATAAGATTCTACTTTTTATTCGTCAGGCAAACAAAGGGGCATTGAGCTCTTATGTAACAGTCTTCAAACTGACACACGTTGGCACTTGTTTGAAAAATCTGAAGCTTCTACGGTACACATGACCCTAGATTGAGCTTAATTAGTCTAACTGTACTTCCAAGTGTATCAAGAAAAGCTCCTGAGATAAAAACCAATGCCTGTTATTTGATACTGTAGCAAGTCAGAAAAGTGAGTTAAAATAAAGAATTTTTCTCTCTTTAAAGGTGTTTTTCTTTCTTTAAAGATCTTACTTGCAAATATTAGAACCAACGCATTCTAGGCAAAATGTACAGGTCCAGGTAGATGAATGGAGGACTGCAGTGTAGACCAGAATTCCAGCACCAACCCCAACACTCTGAGTAACCCTTCAAAGGAGTTTCTTAAATATCTTTCAGCTATCGGATTCAAATCAGAGTTATCAAGGCATTTCGGTCGTGGCTGACAACGCAAAACTAGAACAGACTTCAATGTTTAAGATTTGAGTGATCCAGAACACTAACTGGAATGGACAGGCATAAAAAGGAAGACTGGGAAAAATACAGTGACTCTTTTCAGAAGTTTGACTGAAATGAGATGACTGCTAAGACGGTGGAGAGCAACACACGTTCAAAGTGACACAGTCAGCCATTCTCTTGGAGCAGGGTACTCTTGTTGCTGATTTAGTTGTTCAAGGGGCTTGGGTGCTATGCAACACATATTTCCCTTCTTTCCTAAAACAGAATTAAAGTTTTTAGCAGGGCTTTGTCCTATGACTATTCTGGTTCTGGCTACCCCACATTTTAACATGTGGGTACACCCAATTCCCGTGTTGCTTCAAGGACCATGCCTGAATCAGATAAACCAATTAGAAGTCTTACAGAAACTCAGATGATGCCACCAGAGCGCAGTGATGCCCTCCCCCCCCCAAAAAAAAAAGTTAAAAAAAACCAACTCAGATGATGGCTAGATGACATTAAAATTTTTATGGATTCATAACAGTAAACATGGGCTAGTTTAACTGAAAGACATAAATAAGTATCAGCCATATTATTACAGCTTAGAACAGTGGTCAGCAACCCACTGGGTCAGTGACCCACTGGGAAAATTTTAGTGACCCACTAAACAATTCCTAATTACGATGATCGGTAGGTATTCTTGCCAACAAATTAAAGTGGGTGCTTTCGATGCACAGCGATGGCCGGCAGTACACAGCAACTGCTGCACCATGGTACTCTCGCTTGGTGAAATAGCCACGGCAGCTAGCTGTCAATGGCTGTCTTCTTCAAGACGAGCTGAACAAATGAAAAGCATTATGTGTAGCTTGACTTGAATGAGATAGATCTCGTTGGACTTGTCTGTGGATGAAAATACTGACATAAATAACATTGCACAGCTTATGGAGTTATGGAGTTACTGATTCTCCAGTTATTCATGAAGAGTTGTGTGTACTTTCACCAATGTTAGGGACTACGAAAGGTATTGACATTTTAAAGAAAGTTCAAGAATTCATTAAATTAAAAATATGGAAATATTTGAAGAAAAAATTATTTTCTGTCACAACTGATGGGATTCCAACAATGTTAGGAAAACATACTGGTTTTGTAAACCTATTGCAGAAGGAACTTGGAAGACCACTATTTTCATTCCACTGTATAACTCATGAAGAAAATTTATGTGCAAAAGCCTCCTCGAAACAGTTAAACGATGAGTGTTAGTGATTAAAATTACTAACACAATCATAGCTCGTTCTGCCTTGAATCTGAGAAAATTTAAGATACTTCTAGAAGAAATTGAATGTGAATATAGTGATTTATTAATGCATACTAAAGTTCACTGGTTAAGCAGAGGAAAGGTTCTAAATTGCTTTGTGGAATGCATTGATGCAATTGAAATATTTATGAGTGAAACTGGTCAAAGTTTCCCACAGCTCAAAGATAAAAACTGGCTTCTTAAATTAAAATTCTTAGCAGATATTACTAATCATTTCAATAATTCAAATTTATGCTTTCAGGGCAAGGAACAGATAGTTCTCAAACTTTATGAAGAATGGAAAAAAGTTTTTGTTGTAGGATAATTCTATTCCAGGGTGACTTGTGAAGCAAACATTTGAATATTTTCCTTTAGTAAAAACTCATAAAGAAATTACAAATGGGGCTGAGCCCCGGTGGCGTAGTGATTGTGCATAGTACTGCGGCCCACTGGGACGAAGGTTCAATTCCAGCAGTGGGGCTGGGCCTCCTACTCCCACCACCGGAGAGCTGTGATGCCCCAAAAACCAAAAAAAAATAGAAATGCAGAAGTAAATATACTTAAAACTTACAAAGATGCCATTCAAACTGAATTTGAAGCCCAATTTCAGAACTTTAAAGCTCATGGTCCTATGTTCAGTTTTATAATAAAGCGTGTAGAAAGGAGGGCAATTTGTTGAACCTGCAATATTTTAATTACTGGATATGGAGTTAATTGACTTCAAAAACTCAGCAATATGGACAAATTCAAGTCTTTAAGAAGAAAACTTGAAGCCACTGATGAAAATCATTTAAGCATGATAGCTACATGTTGGGCATCACTTCCTTTCAAGTTTTCTTCGATAAATAAAGTTGATTTCACTTTACTATCAGCTTTTGGGTCCAGCTACCCATATGAACGGTATTTTCACAAATGAAACCCATTCTCAATTCATCGCTAAACAGGTTAACTAAGAAAATTCAGAATCATGTGTTCTTTTAAAAACAACAAATTATCACCCAAATATCTCAAATCTTACAAGGATAATGAAACAGAATCAAGGAAGCCATTAAAGTGATTAAATGTTCTTAATTAAACAAGGGTTCACTTTATTTACATGGTGTTTACTTTTCTGCTAACATTTTTAGATTTGATGATAATAAATTTGTAATTCTATATTTAAGATAGATTATATCATCTGTATGTTTTTATTTTCTGTATTCTAGGATAATGCATAATCTAAAATAGAAGTGATGTGACCCGTAATGATGGCAATGGGTGTGTAAAAGTGGCCTGAATACAACTGATGTTGTTAGGGATTGTGACGGGAGTTGTAGGGGCCCCCCAATAAAATGATCAATTTTTTTTAAAAGGGGGGGGAGGGGAAAGGGGAGGTTTTTTTTGGTTTTTTGTTTTTTTTAAAGAGGAGCTTGTATCAAGGGCTCAAGTGGAAAATATTGGGAAATGTATGTGGCAACATGTGTGCAAATGTGCTTGATACAAATGATGTACTGAATGTTGTAGTAGCTGTAAAAGCCCCCAATAAAATTATATATATATATATATATATATATATATATATATAAAGAACACAATCAAAAAAAAAGAAGTGATGTGACCCACCAGCAAAAATTTTTATGAAAAACAATAGAAAAATGACCCACTTGAAAAAACCATTGCTGACCACTGGCTTAGAACATACAATTAGAAAATATATTTCCTTTTACAAAGAAAAATTTCCATCACAAATGGAATTAGAACAATTCATCCCAAATGAATGTAGAACACTTATAGAAGAAAACTGACCTGCTTAATAAATATTTGCTGAAACTTTAACCAGGGCTCAAACAAAGGAATTTCAAAAGGTCCATGGAATTTAAAGAAAATAGTCAAAAAAATGTAATTTCCCCTCATATAGAAAATACATATATAAATAAACTCCATGGCATTTTCTCACTTCATTAGGCAAACCTGAATTCATTATTAAAATAAAAAGTTACATACCAATTTTTTAGGTCATCTAGATAGATTTTTGGTTGGCATGTCCAACCAAAGAGTAAAATGAATTATTTTTATTAGTCTATCACTACTCTTGCAATATAATGAGATAGTGACTATCTACCTCAAAGTGATAGAAGTTAACCCAGGTTTTTTGGTTGTTTTTTTCCTTTTCAAGGAACTGTGTTAAAACATTCACTACTAAAAGAAAATATTTTACAATTCTCTCAGACCTAGAAATATTCAATCAAAAATCTAAGGTATTGATTTCATTCAGTGACTTATACTTACCAAGGAATTCCTTGCATAATTTTGAATACTGTCCCATTCATATTTTTAAATAGTCAATATTCTACTACTTAATGAATTAATTTGGTTGGTAGAAATCATAAACCACCAAAAGAGACTGTTCTGCGGCTATTGGCTTGCCTTTCTCTTCTTTCTACATCTCTATTTATAACATTCAGAAAAACATGATTGTTTGGCAGGTTTCATAAGTCATACTTGGATTAGCATATCTCTTCACAAAAGTCAAAGTGCATTATCATACACATATATCTTCTACTCTGGGGAGAGATTCTGGTATTGCATTCTGATTCCACCTCCTACCAGATGTGTAACCTTAAGAAAATTAATTAACATCTCTATGACTTGGATTCCTTATCTATAAAGTAAGAATAATTCTTATGCCTTACAGGAGTGTGGTGATTAAAAGGATCAATACACACAAAACACTTAAACCCATACTCTGTAAAAGTCATAGCCATCAAGTCAATTTCAATATTAGAACAAGGTACCTCCCTTGAGGCAGCGGGTGGTTTTGAACTGCTGACCCTGTAGTTTGAAGCCCAACTTGTAACTACATCTTTTTGTACTCCTACACAGGGCTTTACCATATATTGAAATCCACATAAGGATTAGTCATTACTATGTTTTCATGATCTCACAAACATCATCAGTTTTCATAATGGTAGCGGAGCAGCAGGTATCATTCTACCGTTTTCTCAGATAAAGGAATCAAGGCTCAGAGCGAACAAGTGACTTATCCAGAGAACAGAATCAGAACTAAAGAATCCAAGACTAAGAATGAACCAAGGCTACTCTGTACTGTATCATATCATACAACAAAGTTTTAAATTTTATAAAATTCAATGTGTTTCTAAATCATAATCACTACTATTTGAAACATTTTATTTAACATGCAAATAACTTTAGGTGGCAAACACTGGTAGCCATGCCGAGAATAAATCCTTTATCCAGCTAAGCTGTTAAAAGTAGCAGTACTTCAGATTCTTCAAGATCAGTACGCACTGAATAATTCAGACTACACAAGGTACTGGAGGTCCAACGGCAAGATTAAGCATTAACTCCTAACAGAATGGCGGGCTGAGCCCCAGTGGCATAGTGGTTGTGCACGGGACTGCAGCCCACTGGGATGGAGGTTCAATTCCAGCTCACGGAGGAAAGGCTGGGCCTCCTACTCCACCACCTGAGGGCAGTGATGCCCACCCCCCAAAAGAAAAACAAACAAACAAAAAACAAGACTGAATGGCTCCGCGGGAGAATACACCTAGCAAATTGCACCCTTAAAGATTACAGCCTATAAACCCGATGCAGCAATTCTACTGTTATCACACGTAGCCTTACTACAACCCATCTTACCAAAACAGGAAAGATGACCTTGTCCAAAATTTCAAATGTTTAGACTTTCTTTAAATAATAAAATGTAAATATCCTCCCTGAGACTTAACCACTTCTGTGTTATAGTTTATGTTGTGCAATAGAAACAGTCAGGCACGTAGAGCTAAAGTTCAAATTCTAGTTCTATGTCTTCACTAAGCAATCATATCAGAGGTTGTTACTTGTCGTCTCTCACATGAGGACCTAAGTGGTTGTGAAGACTAACTAAGATGGTAATGTGAAATAGCTTCATAACCATAGCAAATACATAAAATGTACTTGTAGGGCAATTCTATTTTGTCTGTAACAGTGGTTTCTCAACCTTCCTAATGTCACAACCCTTTAATACAGTTCCTCATGCTATGGTGACTCCCCCCTTCCTCCCCAAGCATAAAATTATTTCCATTGGGCTGAGCCCTGGTGGCGTAGTGGTTGTGCGCAGGACTGCGGCCCACTGGGATGGAGGTTCAATTCCAGCAGCAGCTCCACAGGAGCAAAGGCTGGGCCTCCTAATCCCACCACCAGAGGGAAGTGATGCCCAAAAAACAAAAAAAGAAAAAATTATTTTCATTGCTACTTCATAACTGTAATTTGCTACTGTTATGAATTGCAATGTAAATATCTGATATGCAGGATGTATTTTCAGTAGCTACATTGGTTGCATTAAGTAATACTATCAAACGTTCACACAGTAAATGCAGAGCTGCTAACCAAAAGATGGGCAGTTCAAATCCACCAGTCACTTTGAGGAAGAAAGATAAGACTGACTGCTCCTGTGAAGATTTACAGACTTAGCAAACTTAGTAGACTTAGTTCTATTCAGTCCCACAGAATTACTTTAAGTTTCAATCTTCTCAAGGGCAATGTGCTGACTCATTCAATTACCATTTTCTTCTCCAGAAATACTTTGAACAGTTTTTGAGTGTGGACAAGCACGGAGAAAACTTTGAATAATTTGAACAGTACCAACTTAATAGCAGTGGGTTTGGTTTTTGGCTGTAGGATCTCAGGGGCCCCGGTGACACAGTGGCTAAAGAGCACAACTAAACTGAAAGGTTGGGGAGTCAAGTCCACCGACCGCTCTAAGGAAAAAATATGTAACAGGCTTTTTCTGTATATTTGCAGCCTTGGAAACCCTGTAACTCACTGCCTGCAAGTTGATTCTAACTCAGTAATGCTGTAGGACTGAAGAGAACTTCCCTTTAAATTTCTGAAATGTATATCTTTTTTTTAACTATTCATTTTATTGGAAGGGGAGCGCTTTCAAATCTTATAGTAAATCCATCCAATACATGCTGCATCAACATTTCCAAAATGATTTTTTTCTACCTTGAACCCATAAGACAGAATAAGATGAGAAATCTTTATGGTGCAGACAGCTTCAACTTTTTGGTCAGTGTTTGATAAATCTAAACTGCTGACCTTGTAGTTTGCAACCTACCACATAACCCACTACCATAGCAGGGTTCCTTTGAAAACTCGCTCTATTCTGTGGACAACAGCGGTTCTCAAGCTTCCTAATGCCGCAACCCTTTAATATACTTCCTCATGTTGTGATGGCCCCCCTCAACCATAAAATTCTTTTCATTGCTACTTCATAACTGTAATTTTGCTACTGTTATGAACTGCAATGTAAATATCTGATATGCAGGATGTATTTTCACTGTTACAAATTGAACATAATTAAACATAATTAAAGCAGTGATTAATCACAAAACAATATGTAATTATGTATTGTGAAATACTTGTGTTTTCTGATGGTCTTAAGGAATGAAAGGGTCACGACTCACAGTTTGGGAACTGCTGGTCTATGGGGTCCCTAGGAATTGGAATTGATGACAGTTCTAGGTGAGTGGGTACTTATTCTAGGATCATTCACATAAAGAAATTCAATAAAATTTGAGCTAAAGAAATAATAGAAAAATCCAAATGGTAATCGTAGGCATTTTTCCTTCTGATTTTAAAATAGTAAATGTCAATTAAATCACAAGGAAATTCAGAACACAAATCATCAAAGCACTAGCAGAACTTTGTATTTGGTTAAATTTTACTGTTTTCAAAGGATTCACAAATATTTAAAAATATGCCAAATGTAATTTTGTTTGTTCACAAATACATTTATTTATTTTTATTTATTTTTTTATTTTTTTATGCATCACTGCCCTGGTGGTGGGCGTAGGAGGCCCAGTCTTTGCTCCTGTTAGCGGGAATTGAACCTCCATCCCAGTGGGCCGCAGTCCCGCGCACAACCACTACGCCAACGGGGCTCAGCCCCAAATACATTTATTTTTAACAAGTCTTCCACATTCAGGTACACGCCTTATCATTTATTAGTATTCCAAGGGCTGAGCCCTGGTGGCATAGTGGTTGTGTGCGGGATTGCGGCCCACTGGGACGGAAGTTCAATTCCAGCAGTGGGGCTGGGCCTCCTACTCCCACCACCAGATAGCAGTGATGTCCCCCCCCAAAAAAAATTAGTATTCCAAAATACTAAAAATAGATAAATTAACAAACAGCTAACTTTCTTTTCAGAGCTGAATCTAGAGGTACAAGAACAAGAAAATATTGCATTTATTTTGTACAAATAGACTATTTTAAGGGCTGCGCCTCAGTGGTATAGAGGTTGAGTGCAGGACTGCAGCTCACTGTATTGACGGTTTAAATCCAGCAGCAACTCTCCAGGAGCAGGGCTGGGCCTCCCACTCCCACCAGAGGGCAGTAATGCCCCTCCCCCCCAAATAGACTATTTTAAAGATGTCAATTTAAAAAAATTCTCATAATTAAGATAGCACCCCAAAACAATCCACAAAAATTAGATAAGGGCATCCTATAACTAAACTTAGTGATCTAAGAACTGTAAAATATTTTAAAAGATAACTACATTTACTAATGTATAGTTGTAGTTGTGTAACTAACTTAAATAACAATATAACATGCATAATATGAAATATATATATAAAATTTACTAAAATTGACAAACTTATTCACTTAAAAAATATATATTTGGAAATTACCTCAGTAATTCTAAAGTATAAATATCAACTACCACAAGTATTATAAATGAAAGACATGAGACTCCATACAAAGCAAATCAAATTACCGTATATACTCAAGTATAAGTAGACTCAAATATCAGCCAAGAGACCTAATTTTACCACAAAAACTGCATTAAAAATGTGCTGAAACACTTGACTTATACACGACTACATAAGGTACTTCTAAGAATGTACTTTAAGAAATCCACAAGAAAAAATATAGCTTCAACAATAAACTATTCATGTTGTTGCAGCTCACATTGGCCGAACATTTCATTAACTCATCCCTATTTTGATGGCTAGAACTGCTTCTCTTTAATGAGACATGAAAGGTTGACTGGTATTGATGAGTTCTTGAGTCTTATACAGTCTACAAACAGGAGCCTGGGTGGCGTAGCAGTTATACACTGAGATGCAAGCTACGAGGTCAGCAGTTCTAACCCACCAGTCTCCCCACAGAGAAAAAAAATTGGCTCTCTACCTCATAAAAATTTACATTTTCAGAAACCCACAAGGGCAGTTCAACTGTATCCTACAGGGTCACTAGAATCAGAGAAATGACTCAATAGCAATGAGTTTTGTTCTGAGGTATACAAAATGAGGCCATCTACTCCCAATAAGAGTTACAGTCTCAGGCAGCCCAGAGAAGCAGCAGTTCTATCCCATTCCACAGGGTGGCTATGAGTTAGAATCCACCTGAGGGCCTTTGAGGAACATACTGGTTCTGTGGGATGTGGACAGATGTGGCAGTCATGTGATTATGTTAATTTTATGATTGAAATGTAGGGGTGCAGCCTAGCCTGTTCATCTGGAGATAGCCATTGAGTAGCCAAAGAGGCCTCTATGTGGGCATGGCTTTCTCCTGAGACTTCTGGGAAGTCTGACGATATTTCCCTCGTGAAGAAGAGAAGCTATCTCCCCCAGTTGTTGGGAGTTAGTCTGAGAGACGATTAATCACAGACAAGACAAGCTGGCATCCGAGAAACTGGAGGGGCCATCGGAGAGACCACATGGCCTTGTCCTGATGGAGCCAGACCTCTGAAGCTGGGGTGGGTGGCATGTTGTTGACAGACCCTGAGCCCTGGAAGCAAGGAGCCATGGGGAGACCTCTGCCAGCGCTGGGACTCTGCTCCCACTGACCTGTGACTTTGTGAGTCGGAAGGAGACTTTATAGACTGATATCAGGTATATGGGTTAATACCAGACTTATGACTTTGTACTGGACTAGATTGGGATGCTTTCTTAATATCCTATTTCTCTTATATATAAACCTTTTCCTTATTTCTATATGCATGTCTATGAAAATTTGTTCTTCTAGTCTACCTGGACTAACACAACAGACTACCAAACTTCACAAATGACTTGCTGATTTTAAAATCACAATCAGTCATATAACAAAGATAAAGAAATTCTACGTTTTTCATGCCTACTATTCACATGATTTCTTTCCAGATCACCAATCTTACATGTGGTGTGAGCGGTGCTTCTATGTGTGTAGTGTGTGGTTCCACAGACATGAAACACTGGAGGTGTTTGTCCTAACAAAAACCAAAAGCATAACCTAGTACAGCACAGAACCAGGGACTGGGAGCACAGCTCTGGCCCTGAACAGTGCTATGATCCTGAGGATACGAAAACAATTTGTATCATCATTTATTGTTCCTTTGGGTCAGTTATTGAAATTCTCTAGATCTACTGCCTCATCTGCAAACTTACAGAGCTGAACTTAAATCTAAAAAACATCTAGACCTGTGACTAAAATTTTAAGTGTGGATCAGATTCTTGAGCCTGCACCCTATCATTCAGAATATCTGAGTTAGGGCATAAGAAGCTAAATTTTCACCAAGCACTACAGGTGACTGGAGTACAAGTGTTCTCAGTCAGCTATGAAAAACACTAACTGGATGTCCAATGCCCTCCTAAGTATAAAAGATGATATTCTAGGCTTCGGGACCAAGATGTTAGAAATGTGAACTATAGGGCTGTGTGCCGGGCATAGTAGATGCTAAATAAGGATTTATAGATGGGGGAAACAGGGAAAACGAAGAAAGGAAGAAGACGGGGAGGGCACAGGGAAAGAACCCAACTAACAATCTGGTCACATTTTTTACTAAGCAACATACAAAAGGGTAGTAAAATTAAAAGTGGGTCAAATACATAATGTACATCAACTGCTGAAAAAGAAGACCTAAGTCTTTGCACACATACAAATTTAAAAATAACATGCACTTGTCACTTTCTTCCCAAGCCAAGCTTGTACAATCATTCAGGGTGGGGGAGGCAGAGTCCTGGGGAGCCAAAAGAAGTCTAATGGAAAATTACCAGATGAATAAATGCTTGTGACTCTTCCCAGGTAAAAGTGAGCAAAGGATTTGGGATAAAATATAAATTCCAGAGTTACTGCTGGCAATACTAATTTTTAACTATTTTTAATTTTCATTTTCCCATTCACTTACATTATAATTTTTGAGATGTTTTATCTTCACTTCTGATGATCTTCAAATGTCAATGGCTCTTAACACATTAACTGTAAACAAACACAAAGGAACTTAGGGGAATTCGGATATTTACGGAACCCTGTAAGAAATTATTCTCAATTCTTTAAAGCCTGAGGAGGGGGTCTGGCATCTGCATCCTCTTTTTAGATTTAGCTTCAAATGTGGCCTGGTTATCAAAATGTAAAACTATACTTCTGAATGGCAATGCCCTCCTAATCATCAAAGAAAAAAAAAACACCTCACCTTCTATTAGAATAATAAAACATGCAGTGCTAACAAAAATGATCTCCAAATATAGGCTTGTTCAACTCATCACTAAAGTATTGTGTATATGATCTTCCTCTTCAGGAGGGGAGCCGGTTAAGGGAATTCACGTCTTTGTTACTACTGCCCTATCCACCTGCCCTCCACTACCTTAAAGGATCAGTCTCAGCCTGAACCTGTAAGTGCCAAATCTTCATGCACGTTCAGTCTTTACAACACACTGGCCTAGAGTCTTGATCAGACAGACAGGCTTAAACAGAAAATGGCTTTCTCTAATCTTCCACTTCCGCATCTATAAAACAGAAGCAATAATACTGTCTATATGGTTGTTTACGAGGAGTAGAAGAGAAAACACATAGAAGGTACTAAACACCATGTCCAGTCAGAACATACTGAGCAGTTAATAAATACCAGTGGTATTATGTACATTATTATTGCCACTACTCTTACTTTAATCTATCACTTAGAAAGCAAAGCTCCAATACAAGTGAACTTCAACTTAGTTTATGAAAAAATGCCATTATCTTTCCACTCCATTTTCCCCAGAACTTTTGAAGTACACATGTAGGGCTGTTATTAATCTTTAAATGATATTAATTTTAAGTGTTCCATTTTTAAGTACTTTTGATTATAAAGGAGGAATATATTCAATATCAGTAACAAAGGATATCTCAATCACAATATATTTTTATTTTTAAGCTTTCCTGGGCACCTTGGTCCATCTCAAGAAAATCAATGCCTATATATTACTATGCCTTCACTAGCCAAAGTCATTTTTTATTTTGTTGGTGCACAACTTCCAACACAGGTCTGCTTAGACAACTACTCACTCACTGCTATGCTTAAGCAATTGTGTTGATATATTTGTGACATGCTAAGCCCTATGAAACAATGAACAAAAGCTGTATCAATGCAGAAGAGGTCACTTCCTGCTCACTCCCAAATGATTCAAGTATGTATTCCTGAAATTATAGGGTTAGAATATGACTATCTTACTTAAATGCTAGAAGACACAAGAATGCATAAGACTGTTTTCTCAGAATTTTCAATGAAAATTTTAGGCCAGTGCATGGGTGGATTTAATGGCAGGTCAGATCCCAAGAGCCTCTCACAATATCCCATTCCAGAGCAAACTGTAACCCCAAACCATTGCCTGGCTTTACCCCATGGGCTTCAGGCACTGAAGTGGGTTGCACAGTGAAAAAAAAAAAAAAGAAGCAAAGAAAATTTTAGGCCAAAGCTATAAAAATACAAAATATTGACAAAAGCATTCATCCAAAAAATAAAAGCATTCATACACCAGCAAGGTCTAAAATGTCTTTGTTTCTCTTATGGAGGTCGTACCCTTAGATCTGAAAGGGAAAAAAACACCTAAGCAAAACCTGATGTGATATTCTGGGGGGGAAGAGCATACACGGATACTTGGATGAGAAGAAATAGTTCCTTACAGTGAAGAGGGACATGCCAAGTAAGCCTCATCCTCTCACTACTCTACTACTCTGCAAATTCCTTGAGTACTTTCAAAAAATAAGATATGAAATTGCTTTCTGTTTACCTCTACTTAATGATATAGTATTATAAAATGTTACTTTCATTTTATGGTCCTACATTACATTTATTTATGAGTCAAGATGGACTTGATCACAGTTGGGATTTCTTTTGGTTTCTTTGCTTAAATTAGTACCAAAAAGAAGGGAGAAGGTTGAAAGAAAACCTCAGAATTTACAGTATGACAGAGTATCCCTCTTGGCTGAGTAGAACTGCAGACAGGGTGAATCTTTGCTGAAACAGGCAGCCGTTATCTGTCTTCGGTGAAGCAGGTGGTGGATTTAAACCACTGGTCTGTAAAGTTCATAAGCACTCTATCACCAGGACTCCTTGTTTGGATATAATTCACTCATTTTTTTTTCTTTTTGTCCAGTGTATCACTTTTTTTAGTGTCTTATCTACTTAAATTAAAATACACACACACACATACACAAAACAAAACCTACTGCCACTTCATAGTTATCCTATAGGACAGGGTAGAACAGTCCCTGTGAGTTTTTATAACTCTATGGGAATAGAAAACCCGGGCTGAGCCCCGGTGGCGTCGTGGTTGTGTGCGGGACGGGGGCCCACTGGGACGGAGGTTCAATTCCAGCAGTGGGGCTGGGCCTCCTACTCCCACCACCGGAGAGCAGTGATGCCCACAACAAACAAACAAACAAACAAAAGAAAACCCCCTCTTTCTCCTTATTATGCACTAGGGGACTTCAAAAACTTTGTGGAGAAATTCCATTATCTTTTAACCTAATTTTAGAAGTCCCTTTGCTTTTATTATTAAAAGCAAACATACGAATACCTCTGACTTCGGTGAAGTGTTATAGATAGTAACTGGAAAATATCTGGGTTTTTTTTTTCGTTTAAATAATCTATTACTAATGCAAAGGAGAACCAGCTGATGAGAGGCTGCTTATTCTCCTTATTCCTTTACGACCAAATAGCCAGCTGCCACCGAGTTGCTTTCCATTCCTGATGAGCCCATGCACAGATCCTGAGGTCACCTCATCTTTCTCCATGACAGCGTTGCATCATCAACCTTGCATTTAGCAGTCTAATGCTTACCCAGCAGCACCACTGGAGCTTCTTACAGACAGGCCCTACTCCTGAATTAAAGTCTTCCTTGTTGCTAGCTATAACCATGGAGTCACAGTCTGGTCAACTAGATGTAAGCTAAAAAAATAGTATATGACTTCTGGGGAAATATTCAAGTTAATTAATAAAATATACATATGCATTAATATATATAATATAAAGCATAGGTTCACAAACATTCATGGCCTACTGCCTCCTTTTCAAAAATAAAATTACTGACTGCCCCTTGGCAATTAAAGACCTTTAAGTGATACTCCATAATCCATGGCAACAAGGTATAGGTACCTACTTTTGTAGCCCCCCCTCTTCCACTGGTCCAGTGCCCCTCAGGGGCAGTATCTCCTACTTCAAGAAAGAGTGGTTTAAAGAAAGGGGGTGCCCTCCTCTTTGTCCTTCGAGTTACTGAAATAAAGATGCACAATCACTCAAGTCTCAGCAACCACTTTGGTTCATGAGGTAACCTTGGGAATGGGAGAGAGTAATGAGAAAGACTGCTTCATTGACACTTCCTATCCACCATGCCAGGTGTGCACTGACAAGCTCTGGACTTTTATGTGTGGGTGGGAGAATAAAATTTTCTCATTTTAAATTAATGCTAGCTTGAATTTTGTTATATTATGCTAATCCTACATCCTAACTGGAAATAAAATCAAGGAAAAGTTTTCCAAGTATCAGGATTTTCACATTCTTAAATAAATTCATTAAAATCTATTAAAGTTAGTTTTTACTTTATTCAAACTAGTATCTGCCTTATTTCATAAGACTAAAAAGCATTTAAAGAATTCCTGAATCAATCATATCAAATATTTGTAAAAGAATCTCTGAAAAAAAAAATGAAAAAGGCTGAGCCCCGGTGGCATAGTGGTTGAGTGCGGGACTGTGGCCCACGGGCTTGGCAGTTCAAATCCAGTAGCAGCAAGGCTGGGTAGCTCCCACGATCACCAGAGGGCAGTGATGCCAAAAAAAAAAAAAAAAAAGAATCTCTGAAAAAAAATTCACTAGCAGTCATTGTCATGGGTTTCATATACTTGGCCAGAGGAAGAATTACGAAGTCCTTTTTAATAACCTTTTGTCAATCGCTCTCTCACACTCTCTCACATACACACACACACACACACACACACACACATACACACACACAGCTCCTCCCCAATAGTTCTGTTTTTAATGGCTTCCCATAGAAAAGGAAATGCTGCTAAAAAAGAAAACTAAAAGTGCTGAGCCCCAGTGTTGTAGTGGTTGTGCGCAGGACTGTGGCCAACTGGGTTGGAGGTTCAAATCCAGCAGCAAGGCTGGGCCCCCTACTCCCACCACCAGAGGGTAGTGATGCCCAAAAAACAAACAAAAAAAGAAAACTAAAATCAATCTTTATTGTAAGTTACCTTTCTAACTTTTTAATCTTCATTAATTTGGATAAATCGTGCAGGAAGCACAAACCTTGCAAGTGTTTTATATATCCAAAACCAATTTCCCTCAAAAGGGCAAATATTCCACACTAAAATCTGGAAAATTTCCCTGGTCAAACCCTGTGTCACATGTAGCCTTTGCCCTTGATGATTAATAGAACAATAGGATTAATCTGGCAGATTTCCAAAATAAACTTACTACTTTCTGGACATCTGTATCCAGTTTATTTCCTTCTCTTGGGCATAATCCCTGCATTACTAACTCATGTGATGATCTGGATTTTTTTAATGCCTTTTCCTATACTTTATTTTTCTAAATAAATTATCACTCCTGTGTCTTCTCAAGATTCCATTTTTAAACATATAACAAAAAAATTTTAATGTGTTCTTGATCGGTGAGACTTAAGTTTAGATTTTTTAAAAAGGTCTCGAAATTTCTTAAACATCAAAGTAAATCCACAGGAAATAACATTTATCTTCCACTATTTAAAAAACATTAACTAGCATGGCTGATTACAGCTCTAGCATACTCTGCTCCCTCATTTACTGCCATAATTTATTGCATTTCAGCTCATCTTGATGGAGTTCTAAGACATCAACAGCAGGTCCAAGGACGCAGTTCTCAAACTACCGCAGGCATCAGGGCCACCTGCCAGGCTTCTGAAAATGCAAACTGTTGGGACACCTTCTCAAAATATTCTGATCAGTTAGACCTAAAGCAAGGGCTCAAGAACTCATTTTTACAATATTTCTAAGGAATCCTGACACTTCTTTGAGAATCACATGTTAAAAAGCACTGATCTAGACAATTATAAGGCAAGTAATAAAACCTAAGAAGAATTACCGAAAAAGTATACAGAATCCAACCTCAGCTTCTGCATTAACTTGAATGTCTTTTAATAATAATTAACCTCTCTGTGTATTCTTTCTGAAAAACTTCAATAATAATTATGGTTAAGTTCATAATAATAACCACTCTTGTCTAACAGAAGTTAAACTTTCTTGTTAAGGATCCTGGAATAATGGGACCAAGTTATTGAACCAAGATTCAGTATAAATATAAGATAGCAATGTTAATAATAAAGCCAACATTAAAGATTCCCGCCTGTTAGCTTTATTTTGTTTCAAAGTTTTATCTTCTACCAAGAACCCTGGCTAGCTGCCTCAAAAGACGTGCCATGAGTCACACACAGGATGGGTAAGAATATGTGACTGGATATAAATCAATCACCACTCTCAGAAAAGCAGTTCCAAAGCAAATACCTTACCAACATACTGTTCCACAACTGCCTTAACACTGAAATTAAACCTTGTTTAACTATCTTAGAAACTTTTCTACCTCTTCAGCTAGAAGAGTCATCACAATTCATAGAAATCCAGGAGTCAATTCTTTGCAAATGATAATAACTTTAAGGCGCACGTGAGATTTAAAATTGCAATTAATTGAGGACTACTTTACTTGAGTATGTACATTATATAAAAGGGGATTGAAAAAAATTCCACAGAAAAGTTCCATTATCTTTTAATTCCATTTTCCACCAACTCTCTGAATGTCTTTATATATAGCTTCATTTTCATTTTTTAATATAAGTCTAATGCAATTGTAAGATGTTCATAAAATTAATGAACTTGTGGCCTTGACAAATACTGGTTTCCCAGAATGATTATAGCATGGTGACAGGAATTGGGAGAGAACATATCAGATAAAATGACTGATTCTACAGATAAATCAATCAAAGTAGCAGAAGGAAAAATAGGTAATTAAGGAGGACATTTTCTGTGTCTTCAAGAAATATTTTTATCGGCACCTAAGAGATAATGAGGCCAATAAGATCAGCTCAGTGGGGCTGAGCCCCGGTGGCGTAGTGGTTGTGCGCGGAACTGCGGCCCACTGGGATGGAGGTTCAATTCCGGCTCCCAGGAGCAAAGGCTGGGCCTCCTACTCCCACCACCTGAGGGCAATGATGCCTAAAAAAAAAAAAAAAATCAGCTCAGTGTATCAAGAAGCCTCATTGGAACTTGAAGGCTGTCAGGCTAAGATGTCTTTTAATCCTTTGAGAGGAAGCACCAAATCAAATCAGTGGTGACAGTCCACATTACTTTATGCAAATATTCATGGAGTACCTACTAGGCACTAGTATTTTAGCATTTAATGTGCAGCATCAAAAAATGATCAATGACACAGAAGACAAAGTGGGTGCATAAGCAAATGTGGTGATGAGAGTGGATGGTGCCCAGCTAACAAAAGATATAGCGTCCGGGGTCTTAAAGGTTTGACGTCAAACAAGCAGCCATCTAGCAGGAAAGCAAATAAGCCCACACGGAAGAAGCACACCAGTCTGTTTGATCATGAAGTGTTGACAGGGTCGGATATTAAAAGATTCAAAACAAACAACTACATTGATGCGAACAAGAGGGTTTGGAATGGAGACCTAAGGCTCATCTGTAGACAGCTGGTATCTCCCCACAGATGGGTTATAAGGAAGAGATGATTCAACCAAGGTATCGTATAGCACCAATGGAACACACGAGTCCTCTGGTTCCTGAATGCTTCCTCCCCCACACCATCAGAGCCTAGTCCTACCTTACAGATCAGACCAAATGGGAGCACACACACTGGTACAAATAAGAACTCTCTTCACATGGAATTCAAGACAGATAAACTCCTCAGGGAAGAGTTGTGGGAGTAGCCCTATCATCAAGGTAGAAGGATGGTCTAGAAAGGGGAAGGGGGATAACAGGGGAACCCCATCACAAGGTTAGATATATAGCACCTAAGGGTGAAATGTGGGTGAAGGGAGACAGGGGACAGTGTAAGCGATCAAATAATCATAACAACAGATAACTGATCAAAGATTCACAAAGGGAGGGTGGGGGAGGGAACGGTAAAAAGAGGAGCTTATACCAAGGTTCAAGTGGAAAATGTTTTGGAAATGATGATGACAACATATGTACAGATATGCTTGATATAATTGATGTTACACAAGCAGTGCAAGCAGTGCATTTTATTTCAAGCAGTGCATTTTAATAGTGTACAAACTTAACAATAGAAAACCATACTACAAAAACAGAACAGTACCAACTTGTATCAACATCTACTGCATAACTTATCATAGTATCTACAGTAGTCTCTAGCTCTCGCTGACTGTAATCATCATATATAGGTTACAGTACTGCTTTATCTATATAAATTGCATTGGAAAAGGATGAAGCTGTCTCCTCCTGGAAGATTCACTGCCTCAGAAACCCTAGGTGACAGTCCTACCTTGTCCGATAGGGTCACTGTGCTTCAGAATTTACTCCATGGCAGGTGCTTGGTTGGTTATATATAAGTTACACATTAGGAACCAGAGCAAGACCACTAAGAATAAAGCATGAACTACGAAGAGATTATCAGGATGCTAAAGTGAATTTTTTCCACAACTGTCTCATGGACATGTGTGAAGTATAAACACTAACCGGACATACAAGTGCTGCTAAGTAGCTTGCTAATAGGGCAGTCACAAGTCAGTAAAGAAAATGACTTTTTTTTAAAAAATATAAGATGAGATAATTATAGTTGATGAGGGTGTTCTTATCTGCCTATCATATAAAAATGAAATTGTGATAGTGTGACAAAAGGCATCATCAGGTCTATCATAGGCTAGACAGTAAAGCAAGAAAGGAGAGCAACTGTGAAATGACTACACACACACATATACATACATCAGGATGCAACATATGCATAAGTGTAAACCACAAACCTCACAATACTCTTTCATCCAACTTCAAGGGAGAGTGTCATCATTTTCAAAAATAAGTGTGAACAAGAGATTAGCAGGTTATTTTTCAGATTCCCTTCCTTCTTCTTCCTAGGCTTTCATACACCTCGCTATTACATTTCAACACGCCACACAAAATTTGGGCTGTGTTCCTCTAACAGTAGAAAGCATGTGCAGAAACCAGAGCTGATCCCTCGTGGAGCAAAGGCGAAGCACTTGAGTGGAACAGGAAGGTCGGCACAACAGCTCTTCTTCAGATTGGCAGTGTTGCATATTGTAGGGGGCAGAGTTTTACTCTGTGCTTTAGCGTAGCTATGAAGTCAACTGGACAGCAATGGATTTTTCAGAGGATAAGATCATCAATTTCAGTTGCTAAGCTAAAGAGAACACAAAGTTTACATAATTTTCTCCACTGAGAACTTTCTTTTGGGGCTACACTCAGCAGAAATGTATGCCCATCTAATGCATAAAAGATACACTATAACACATAAAATAACATTATTAATCCTTAAATTACAAGCGATACAAGAATATATACACAAAGCAGTTTCTGAATTAAGCATCTACACCAAGGCAGAAAGTGGGAAACTACATTTGGTGACAGCATTTATACAAAAGGCTGAGAAAATCTCTATTTTGCTTTGCCATAGGTTAACAAAAGTAAACACTTAACAGCAATCTAGGTAAACCTCGCTACTAAAACCGTGATTCTCAATCCTGTGGATTTGCCACCTATTATTTAGTGTTAGCCCATATTAAATTTAAAATTGAACTTCCTAAAAGTCTACAGTGCAGTTAATTTGCACTGCTGGCCACAGACGTGCCACGAATAGGTATAATTACTTCCAATATATGAAAGAACTTAGCAGAATAACTTGAATACAGTACACAGTCAGTAAATATTATTTTCCTACCTTCTAACAGAGAGAAAGGAAACCTACATTCCCTTATGGAAGTTAGGAAACCACACATATATATACAGAAAAGATCAGATTAACCTACTATAATCAAAGTCCTTTCAAACTCATGTCAATAACTTAATTTTGGGATAGGACAATAAAATACACATAGGTGCTAACAAAAATTGCTGGTGTTCTCTTTATTAGGAAATAAATGTTGAAAGTAGGAAAGCCAGTTAAGTACATTGCTCTGTAATAAAAATAGGTAACATTTACTGATTTTTTTGTTTTGTTTTGTTTTTTTTGTATTTTGGGGGGGGGGGGCATCACTGCCCTCCCGTGGTGGGAGTAGGAGGCCCAGCCCCACTGCTGGAATTGAACCTCTGTCCCAGTGGGCCGCAGTCCCGCACACAACCACTACGCCACCAGGGCTCAGCCCACATTTACTGATTTTTATTTCAAAAAATATAAGAAGTTATTTGTAAGGAGAATATCTTAGCAATTGATAAGGAAGTATTCATTTTAATCAATATTATCATTTAGTGATAAAATTGTGGAGCTAAATAACGACTTGACAGATTTTAGATAAGCCCCCACATTTTAAATGAAGAAACTATATAGGCTAGAAAGATTAGTTAATACATGCCAAATAGCTAGCTGAGCCAGACTTTAAAGCCAGTTGTCATTTATAACTTCTCTATAATATGATAATTTTTGCCATTTGTTTACTGAATGAATTTTACAAACGAGCAAGTAAATTCCTGGCTCTCTAGTTTTTACAGAAGTAAAAAATTTTAATCTTAAAATGTCAAAATCTTTCTTTAAGTAAATGTACAATAACATATTTAATGCAAACTCTAACTTTTTTCTTAGTTAATTCAATCCAATTCTAACTTTGAGTATCTATCTACATATGGTCTGTGTGCTATTGCCTGAGAATAAGAGCAAGTTATGAACCTTGCCTTCTAAGTTACTTAGAGTCAGTGGAAAGAGTAATTAAACCACAATTATCGTGTGCTTGCTAAAGACTAAGATCAAGGGTGGACAGGGTGTTATAAGTGCAGACAGAAGAGAATCTAAGCTAAAATCATACTGTCGACTTCCCGAAGCAGGTCTGGGGCACCAAAAAGAAAAGGTAGGAGGAATAAAACAGGCGGTCTTGCTCATAGTTAGCAAACTTCAATGTGACCTAAAAGAGCAACTTAGGATCTTTCGGGGAGAGATTAAAGCCGTGTGTTCTTTCACATCACAGTTCCCTATTAACTGTCAATCACACACACACACACACACACACCCTTTCATTAGAAGGGAACCTGATTTCACTGTGGCTGTATAACACACATTATGTAATACAATTTTAAATCCCTCAATCTAAAACCAAAGAAAACGACTGCGCACAAAACATGTCAAGCCGATGTTCACAAGTGCTCTCTGCAGTGCTGCCTAAAGTCTTTATCACAATTCCTCCATAAATTTTTCATCTGGTACAAGAAAATCAATCTGGAGAAGCGATAGCACAGTAAGGAAGAAAACAACTCCTGGAGGATAAGAAGTAACGAGATAGCTGGATTCTGACTTTCAGAGGGCATGTATCATTTACCTATTGAAGCCAAGTTGGGAAAAGAAATCAGAGTGAAGGGGGAAGGGTTGGAAGAGGCCGGGGAGTGGTGGGAAAGCGCAGAGGGTCGGACCAGCACCCCCTGAGGAAAGAAAGGAAGGAAGGAAGACCGAGGAAGGGCCGCGGGATGGAATTACAAGTAGGGAAAGCAGGGAGGAGACAGAAGAAAAATGGGGGAAGGGCTGTCCCCCAAAGATCTGCGCGGGCAGGAGGGAGAACAGAGAGGGAGTGCGGGCTCTCTGGACGAGGAGAAACACGGACGGTCGTGGGGCTGCTAGAGGAGGAGCGGGTGGTAACCTCCTCTTTCCCAGAAAGGGAGGAAGCCGTGGTTCCGCTGCCCAGTCCCAGGGAAAGCTTTCCCGAGCAGCCAGCAGCAGCCGGGATCGGCGAGCCCAGGCGCCCCGCCGGCGGGGCCCGGCCCGTCTCCATCGGGCCGGGATGAGGGGCGGGGCGGGGCGGCGGCCGGTACCTGGACAGGGAGTCCGCGCTGGGCGGGCGCGCCGCCGGCGCCGGCGAGCCCACGCTCTCGCAGCTGGAGCTCTTCTCCATGGCGCTGCGCGGCCGGCCGCGGCGACAGGCTGCTCCGACCTCCGTGGCGGCCGAGCGGGAGGAGCCGAGGGCGGAGTGCTCCGGACCGGGGCCGCTGTCAGGCGAGCGCCGGCCCGGGAGGGAGACCGGAAGCGGCCATGTTCCCCCGAAGTGCACCGCGCCCGGGGGCTGCCGGGGAGCGGGCGGACCCCGCGGCGCCCCTCCGACGCCGGCCCCGACGCTGCGCGCGCCTGACGTGCCTGGCGCGGCCCCCGGGCGCCGGGGAGGAGCGGGGAGCCCGGCAGTCGGAGGCCCGGGGCGGCCGTGGCGGTAGAGGCAACCCTGGACACCGGCGAGAGGAATGGGCCAACACGAAGGGCGGACGGTCTCGAGAGACAGGAATCGGGGCCACGAGATGGCTGGAGCAGGAGGGTGGCGAAGGTCCAGAAAAGTCAGTGGGACGGAGATGAGCGGATCATGAGACCGCTCAAAGGATGACGGCCCGAGGGTGGGGGGGCTGGGAGGGGGTGACAAAGAAACTCAGAGCTCCACCCCCCCTCCCCAAGGACGCCAGGATGATCTGGGAGGTGAGAGGGCCAAAGGTTTATCAAACACCCACTCGGGACCTCGGGGAGAAAAGGGTAGAACGGCCCCTGTGGATTTCCCAGACTGCACCTCTTTAGTGGAGTAGAAAGCCTTCTTTCTCCCCGGGAGCGGCTGCTGCGTCTTGGTTTCGAACCTTCAACCTTGGAATTAGCAACCCCAACACGTAACGGCTGCACCACCCGGGCTTCCGTTCATCAGCTTGATCAGGGGCTTGGAAGTGATGAGGGATTCTATGAAGACTACTTTAGAGCCAGTTAAACATAGTTTCGAATCTCGCCTCTGTTAGAGACCCGTAGTGCTGACCATCAGCGACTTGAGGGAGAATGGGAGGACGAATACCCCCGACAGATGAATTGGCGCAATGGCTGTTATCACAGGCCCACACACATCAGCAGTTGGCAGAGTCACACAGGACCGGACAGTTTCTCTCGCTGTACACACAGGAAGGGTGACAGAGAATTAAGAAGTACAGTAGTTGGTAGGGGAAGGCTAATGGGGAAAGTAGACCACAAGAAAACTCAAAACTCATTTTTCCATTTTTACTCCATGGCCCCACAGTTCCCTTCGGGCCATCTCCATCCATCATTGACAGGGAGGAAAACACTAGAAGAAAAGCCCATACAATAAACTCTACGATGATCTGTATTGAAAAGATTTCTGTGGTCTAATAGTGCTGTAAAAGACATGCACTTTGTCATCAAACCATTCCCCATATAAAGTAACAGAAAAGGAAGTGGAGAGGGGAGTGATAAATAAAAAGAATTAGAAGCCTGGACTCAGTTTTGTTGGATAAAAAGCAAATTTCTAGACCTCTTTCCCTGCCTTCTCAAATTCCCAAGCGGAGCAGGAAGGGAGGTGGAAGGATAGAACTATGCGATAAGAAAGCAGGAACTGGGTGGAAGGGAAATGCTTCTGCTAGTAATTTTATTTTACAAAGAACACAGGAAGGATGAAAAAGGACACCATGGAGGAATTTTTCTGACAGCCTGAATCCCGGTCACCTCCTGCACAATTATGCAGACGTTATTTTTGTGTAAAAAGAGAATATATCTGCAAGAAAATAGTTCCCTGCTAAGAGAATGAGGATGAACACACTAACTGCACTTAAATGTCACTGTACAACTGATTGTTGTTGAAACACTTAAGTAGAAGGCCAGTGAAATATTAACTTGCTCGTTCATTTGTAGAACAATCTAGCTGTGCTCAGCAGAGGCTAGAGTACTTCTTAACAGGTAGAACTTCTGTTCCACCCTCCATCTTCACAAGAACAGATCGCAACTAATCATTCTTGTATTTTTGATTTTTAAAGAGAGATCTTAGCTGTACTCCTCTGGAAGGCAAATAAAATAAGCAGCCAGAAACGCTTCTGAGCAAGCATACCCATCACCGATGATTCATAAAAGAATTTGCTATTGTTTCCCCATCATTACCTGCTCAGGAAAATGCTGACTCACTGCCTTCGTCACCTGATACTTCAGGCTTAAGATTTTCCACGCAGGTTTTATGAACTCTTGGAAGGGAAAGTTACAGTCTTTCTCCCTCTAGTTCTTTTCTATCTCATGCCAGAGTCAATTCCCACCCAGGAGGCTGTGTTGAGAGCCCATGAAATTATGGGCTTGATACTGTCAGCTGTAATGTGTGATTCTATCTAGTGGTTAATTAGCAACACAGATAAGTGTAGACACTTTGGAACCTGGCAAAGCTGCATTGAAATCCTGGTCCTATCACTTAACCTGCCCTCTGATGTTATTTAAGCTCTTCTTCACCTCTCCCCTTAAAGTATCAAAATACCTCCATCCTGAATTGTCTCAACAGAGAGTTTGAGCAGGCATAGCACGGCCATTACTACTGTTTCTTGGTTTTGTTTTTGTTTGTTTGTTTGTTTGTTTGTTTTTGTTTTGGGGGCATCACTACCCTCTGGTGTTGGGAGTAGGAGGCCCAGTCTTGCTGCTGGATTTGAACCTCCAATCCAGTGGGCTGCAGTCCCGCGCACAACCACTACGCACCCGGGGCTCAGCCCTGTTTCTTGGTTTTGTACTGAACTTACTGCTTCACTCCTAACTTAAATGATAAAATGGTAACTTCTTTGAGCCAAAAGCAAGCAAAGGAAACTTTATTCTCAGATGAAAGTGAAATTAGTGTTGAATTCCTATGCAAGTAGGCTGCTAGGCCATGAGTCCAAGAGAAATCACCTTGATTGGAATGTTTTGCGCCTCAGCTTCGGAGTATTTCTGCCAATCCCAGGTCATTTACAAACTATAGCTATAATCTCAGTTTACTTCTAACATCAGTTAAGTTAGACTCATCTTCTCAGAAGTGAGTATTATTTGTTACCTAGGCCAGAAATTCTTGAAGTATATATAGAAAGAAAGTGTCTAATTTTTTAATTTCTTATATGTCACTTTTAGAATATATAATTGCTAGAAAATAAAGGCATTCAAAATACAAGTGCACTTTTTATTATAGTTAGCATATAAATGACTCTATAAACCTTGCTTAAAAGTTTCTAAATGTGGTCAATTCTGTCCTCACCTCATAAACTCAGAACTTGGATTCTGAGGACTAGGTTTAAGGAAAACTACAGTTTATAGTTTACAGCGAGAGCCTTAAATCCATTTTGAGTCTCCATTTAGATTCAACCTTTTCTGTTATTTCTGACAAGTGACCAGCAATGAAAAACGAAACAAACAAACAAAATAAACTTTGCCGTTAGACTGAATTTAGGAGGAATCCCCTGATCTGCCCAGAGAGGGCCAATCTCACCCTCAGAAACTTGCCTGGGTATGTCCTTGACGGAAATTGGGGTATTTAGGCTACATCTCATAGTGACCCTGTAGGGCAGTGCTTCTCAATCTCCCTCATGCCGTGACCCTTTATTCAGCTCCTCCTGTTGTGGTGACCTTCAACCATAAAATTATTTTTGTTGCTACTTCATGGCTATAATTTTGCTACTGTTATGAAGTGGGTGACCCCTGTGAAAGAATCATTCAACACCTTAAGGGGTCGCAACCTAGAGGTTGAGAATGACTGCTGTTCCACAAGGTAGAACTGCCCCTGTGCCTGAGACTGTAACTTTCCATGGGAGTAAAAAGCCTTGCCTTCCTTCCGAGGAGTAGCTGGTGGTTTTAAACTAGTAACCTTATGATAAGCAGCCCAACTCGTGACCCGCTACACCACCAGGGGCACGAGGAGAATTGTTTTGAGGGCGGTGAGTTCGAGTCGAGTTGGGCCACATGGCCATAAGGCATACCTGAAAAAGGTAGTCTGAGGGCCCTGAACCCATTTAGTCAGCTCTTCTGCCTTCATGTGTGCATCTCTGTTCTGATTCTGTAGTCCCGCCTGCACCGGTGTTGATTGGCTTGCCACCAGTCAGGGCTCTTATAACTGCTTCCTTTGTCCCCATGTTCTATGAAGTAGCCATGTGGCTGTGAGTCCTTGGATACCATTATGACTCCATGCTGATGAGCTCTCTCATCTGGATGGTTTGCCTTTGTCTTGTCGGAGATTGAGTGACTATTTGAATTGGGGCTCTTTCTTACTGCTACTGCTGTTGTTGGGTGTCATCGAGTCTGCTCCAGCCTATAATGACCCTACGTACAGCTAAGGGAATCTCCGCCCTGCTCCATACCATCCCACAGTTGTCATGTTCAAGTTCACTGTGGCAGCTTCCATGTCAGTCCGTCTCCTTGAGGTTCTTCCTCAATGAGTTCAATTCGTGATCAATGAATTCAGAATGATAAATATAGAGAAAGCCACATCATGAACAAACTACTGAACACCAAAGATGAATAGGAAAATCTTGAAAATGCCCAGAGAAGAATGACACATTAAATATGGAGCAACCACAATTTGGAAGACCACAGAATTCCCCGCAGAAATCAGACAGCAGAAAATAATATGACAACATCTATTAGGTCTGTAAGAAGAAAAAGTAATATATAGACATTTATATATATATTTATATATATCTATTGAATCAATAGCATTGAGCTCAGTTAAATAGAAGATCTATATGAGTCAAAATTAACCTGACTGATGGAAATATGTATGGTCTTCTCCCCCAAGAGGAAATCAACAGGGGTCGAGGTCTTTGTACCTGTACTTTAGAGTATACGTATACACCGCCACCGTGAGTCAGAGCCCACTCCACAGCACCTAACGACAACTGCAGGTCAAAGTCTGCAAAGGACACATGGGTGAGTGCGTTCAATGTGTGCTTGGGCAAGCAAGGCAAAGGGGTGCTCCAATGCAAGTTTACAGATCGCGTCTCACTCAGTGTCTCTCCAGTTAATGCTGACTCGTCGTGACCTATTGGGGGTTTCCATGACTAACTGCTTGTGTGAGCAGAAAGCCCAGTCTGCGTCCGACGGAACTGCTACTGGTTTTGAACTGTCGGGCATGTGGATCACACCCCCGTCCATCCACACAGAGAAGGAACTGCATACTGAGCCACGCCATGGAGTGATGAGTAGGACTTTGATTCAACCACACCCATCTCAGAGAAAGCAATAAAAGGAATGGGGACTGCTAATCCCCAACCGGATGACACACTGAAAATATGGACTCTGTCTTCTCCCTAATCAATCCTTTCAGTCACACATGAAACCTATGAGCCTTTTTTTTTTTTTTTTTGGGGGGGGGGGGGGGGGGGCTGTTGTTTCTTTTTGGCGGAAGTTGCCTAAGTTCTCAGTTTATTTTCTGCAAACCAGAAAGTGTCACGCCAGCATGAAGGAATGAGAAGGGAACCACAGGGTGACCCTATAGCTGACTTGATGGGGCCACTGATAATAGGTAGAGTTCTGGCAGCATTTCCATCTCTTCAGCTTCCTCTCTGCCGCATGGTTACAACCAAGAGAGTAGGCTCTCAGAAAAGGGCTGTAACCAGGATAGAGATACAAGTTGCTTTTTAGAGGGGGAAGGGGTAGCAAATCCAAAGGGGGAGTGGTCTAATCCAGGTCGTCGTGCCTGCTGGGACAGCCTCCCCACTTCTAAACTCATTCGGAGAGCACAAAGGAGGGCACAGGCTTTCCCCGGAACACACATTATCAAGTTGGTTGGTATTTCAAGAAGTATATCAGCTTGCAGGGAGAAATGTTAAAATCTGAGAAGCAGAATGACTACAAAAGATGAAAAGAGAGAGTGAGAACAGAAACTATAACCTAAATGAAACAAAAGGAGTAAAATGAAACTCTGCAAAATGAAGCTATGAACTAACGGATGACATTAGTTTGTACTTAAGTTGCCATAGAAATATGTAGGTCTGGAGTGCATGACTAGGGAAAACAAACTATAAAGAAGGCCTAGAGGAGTCCTGGTGACACAATGGTTAAGTGTTCAGCTGCTAACTGGTGTTCTGAGCCCACCAACTAAAGAACAAAGAGCTGATGATCTATTCAGATTGCAGCCCAGGAAACCCCTGTGTCACATAGAGCTGCTACATGACACCTATTGAATGAGGGATATTTTTAAAGTACATAAAAAAATCTCAGTTCCTTCTCCTATGAACTTTTTGAATCCCCCTCACATAGTAGCTAAAACAAAGCATTCAATCCATGGCTTAGCTGAAAGAATGGGCTGAGTTCAAGAAGACTTAATGGGCATATACAAGGCCACACTTCAGGTAAGAAGTGCAAAAGAAAAATGGAGGACAGTGAGCTGAGCCCCGGTGGCGTAGTGGTTGTGCGTGGGACTGCGGCCCACTGGGACGGAGGTTCAATTCCAGCAGTGGGGCTGGGCCTCCTACTCCCACCACCGGAGAGCAGTGAACCGCCCCCCCCCCAAAAAAAATGGAGGACAGAAATTCTTTTGGCATCAGCATAATTGGAGATTCCAGAGACAAAGAATTTGAAGGTGGGGGGAATGTGTGAAGACCTATGACTTGACATTTCCCAACAGAAAGACGAAAAAGTGCATGTCCTTACAGAGTTGGTATCAGACCTCAATAGTTAGTCAATGTGGAGCAGGCCCCATCTGACTTCCCCCAGATTGAAAAAGGAGGTGGGACGGCGGCCCACTGGGACGGAGGTTCAATTCCAGCAGTGGGGCTGGCCCACCTACTCCCACCACCGGAGAGCAGTGATGCAAAAAAAAAAAAAAAAAAGGAGGAGGAGAATTCAACCCCACCTAAACCCAAGGCCAATTGCCGCAAGGCAGAGGACTGAGGTCCTACATACTTCCATCCATACCATACCATTCTTCTTTCATGCGATTCTGACACCAAGTATTTCTCCTACAGTATTATAGTCCTCTCCTGGGTTTGATATTCCGTCGTAATAGCGACACGAAGCTCAGGCACAACACTCACAAGGTGGGGTTTATTTAGGAAGTTAGGGAGTCTTGGGGGCCTAATGGATAATAAATTGGGCTGTCAACTACAAAGTTAGCTGTTCAAATCCCCCAGTCACTCTGCGCAAGAAAGATGAGGTTTTCTGCTCCTGTTTAAAAAAAAAAATCCAAGTCTCAGAAGCCCACAAGGCAGTTCTACTCTGTCCTAAAGCGTCACGAAGATTCAGCATCTACTCCCTGACTGAATTGGTTTGGTCTGGTTTGGTTTGGCTTTGGGTTTTGGATTAGGGGTGCTAACAGGATACCAAAAGTCATGAGTGGGAAGCAGTACGATTTCAGTCGCTGGTCTCCAGCAGCACCTTTCCTCGCCCAACAGCAAAGCTTCTCTCTGTGTCTGCAGCCTCTCAGCTACATGGCCCATTGGCCTCTGATCTCCATGGGCCGAGCTTGCCCTCTGCTCTTTATGTCATGAGCAATGCGATCAATAATTACTTAATGCTCTCAGACATTTTTGAACGCTCAGTTTATTCACTACAAACACACATCAAGCAATCCAATAATCTTAACATTAGCTAAGTAGCAAAGGATGAAAGCAATAATAATCAGAAAGGCGTGGGGAGAGTATTCCTTACACTTACTATTCTAGTGTCATAGTCCCAATAAGCATTGCCTTCATCAATGTACTCACCACAGATAGAGTTGGATTGAGCAGAAGTTGATGTCTTTGGTTTCTAGCTCCCTCGAAAGCCAACTTTCACCCGTGTTCAAGTAATGAAATTAGTTGATCCTTTGACATCATTGGAGTTTCAGCAGCATCCCGCTAGTCCTTATCAGGGTTCCCCACATTTTGTGGTTGTCTCTTCTAACCAACTGTTGGTTATGGCTTCTGGCCAATTTTGGAGTAGGGTTAAGTATCACTTTTTCATTTCTTCTTTTAAAAAATGAAGTTTCTTGTGTTGCTTGCTATAATGTGGCTCAATTATCTTGCAAGGTAGTTCAACATCTTGCAAGGAAGTTCTATGATGTTCTCATCACTGCATTGCTCACAGTCTCAGCATTGCTCTTCTGCATTGTCTCATGGTCTCCTTGCCTCAGTCTCTGGTCTTTTCCCGACTTCTTTGCTTAGACTCATGGTGTTACTACCACAGCTTCTGATGCTTCTGGTCTCAGTCACCACCACTACAAACAGAGATCTTGAATGTGCTCCCCCCATGATTCTTCCTGATGGTGTGGGCTTTCTCTCTCCCTCTGCTTCTGAGATAGCTCCTCATTATGTAGAAGGGTGGATGTTGTCATGCCACAGATCATACCCACAAAGAAACAAAGGAGAGTGATGTGAGTCATACCTTTTGGTAAGGTGGTGAATCAGAATGTATCACACCTTAATCTTGTCATTAGAATAACAGAAATCTCCCTCAAAATGGGATTCTAACCACAGATATGGAGACTAGAATTTATAATACATCTCAAAAGGTATTGTGGCTAGAAAGACATTATTCATTGATTACATCTCAAATACTAACCCCATTGCAAGAAATAAATAGGATATTTTTCTTTTTATCCCCAGATTCCAGTGCTACTTTTTAATTATAGAAGAAAAAGGAGGTGGGAAATTCTACTGGGAACCACTTAGAGTTTTTAAAGAGAGGTGGTGTTTGTCTTGCTCCCACTTTTCAGCATCTGCAGAAGATGCTACTCGTCTATAGCCTTAAGATCATTACCTTTTGTGTTACACCAGTTGTTCGGAGTTAACATGTTGTAGGAGAAAGGCTGCTTATAAACGAATTAGCCCAACCTCATTGTGTAGGAGGCTTTGCTCCTATTGTACCATTTCATGTTGGAGTTGGGAGATTGAGCTCTCACTTGGTCCAATTCTTTTTTTTGGAGGGGGGGGGGCATCACTGCTCTCCGGTGGTGGGAGTAGGAGGCCCAGCCCCACTGCTGGAATTGAACCTCCATCCCAGTGGGCCGCAGTCCCGTGCACAACCACTACACCACCGGGGCTCAGCCCAGTCCAATTCTTTGTATCAAACAAAAAAGTGCTTAGACAAATGTTTTCTTATGTTTATTTTATCCAACAAGGAGTGGAATTCTCATCCAATGTTTGATCCCCTTGCAAAATGTTTGGTCTTTGAACTCAAATCTGGAGCTTTCCCGGGTCAAGAATATGATGTCCCTATTGTAGAGCATGCTGAAGTTCTGTTGTATACCAAATTTAAACCGTACCTCAGTTAAAAGCAATCTCTTGTAAAAGGCAGAGTGAACCTTCATGCATCACTAAGTGTACTTAGCTAAGTGCATGTGCTAAGTGCTCTCATCTCACCTGAAGCTGCACCACAGGCTTAGTTCCGATAAAAGCTAATGGGTGAGGTAATGCTCATGTGTAGGTAATGCCAGGGTGTCCCTCATGGCCAAGTTTGCCTTCTTTGAGACTAAAGGAGTTTAAAACCAAATAGAGAAAATTTTTCCAAGTAAAAGATTCTAAAATGTAAGCTGTAATTTTATATGAAGTTAAACTATCGTTGAAGTCTGAGGGGAAAAAAATAAATGTATCTTCATATTTGTGAGTCTTGAGCTGGGTCACATTGAAATCTGTTTTTGAAGTCAGTCTGAAAGAAATACTCAAGTAAGAGAATGAAATCTAGTTGTTCTCTGACATAGGCTTAAATGCGGGATGGGAGTGAAGAGGCTAGAGGTAGGTAAGAGTATGCTAAAGAACTTGTTCTTACAGGGCAGCTAGAGCTGTAAACTGGCTTAAGTAGAGCTGTCAACTGTCAACATTAAGTAGAAATACATGTTATCAATGAGCTGCCTCTAAACCATGCTCCAATAACTCCTAGATCTCAGCGACTGTACTGTCCGAATTGTTTTTCTCACTCTTGTGATCACATCTTGTGATGGGTCAATTGTGAGTTAGTTGTGATTGTGTTCTGGGTGTCATCTTCCGTCTAGTATCCAAGATGACAGAGTGCTATCTAAGATAGCCAGATTTTCCTTTTCTTAGAGAAAAGTGAAAATAACAGCACAACTATGGAATGACTCAACCTTTTTGCTGAGTTGGGTCCACGTTAATTTTACATTGCAAGGCCCAGTGTAAGCGGAGTAAGAAGTACTCTCCACTCCCCCCCACCCCACCCCACCTGCCAAAAAAGGGATGAGCTCAATAAAGAGGGACAATAAATATCTTGCACAAATAATTTATTCTAATAAGAATGTAAATGTTCAAAACAGCAAATGGAGAATTTGATTTATCCTTTAGGGGAAGGCAAAGAGGAAAAGGGAAATTGAGGGAGTAAAAGATAGAAAACAACAATTATTGATCTTTCCTTTTGGGGGGGGGGCATCACTGCTTTCCGGTGGTGGGAGTAGGAGGCCTAGCCCCATTGCTGGAATTGAACTTCCATCCCAGTGGGCCGCAGTCCCGCGCACAACCACTACGCCACCGGGGCTCAGCCCTTTTTTTTTTTTTTTCTTTTCTGACTCATCTTCCCTCCTTATTTCCCTAGGCTTTCCCTCTTCCTCTCCCTCCCCAGCTCACACCCTAGCTTTGGCCTTTTCGTAGTCATCATAGTTTGTGTTAGTACAGGTAAACTAGAGAAATAATTCATAGACACGCATATGGATATAAGGGTACAGTTTATATATGAGACATTAAGAAAGCACCCCAGTCCAGTCTAGCACAAAGTCATAAGTCTGATATTAGCCCATGTGTCCGATATCAGTCTATAAAGTCTCCTTCCTACTCATGAAGTCACAGGCCAGTGGGTGCAGAATCCCAGCGCTGGCAGGGATCCCCTCATGGCTCCTCATTTCCAGGGCTCAGGGCCCATCAACAGCATCCAGCAGTGATAGAAGGAACTCATTGTTGGTAGGGGTCTCCATGTGGCTTCTCCAGTTTCAGAGGTCTGGTTCCATTAGACTAAAGCCATGTGGCTTCTGCTCCTTTGGACACTGCCATCTTGTCTTGTCCGTAGTTCATTGTCTCCGAGGCTAACTCCCAACAACTCGGGAGATAGCTCTTTATCTCCATGAGGAAAATATTTCCTAGAAGTCTCCAGAGAAAGCCATGCCCACACTGAGGCCTCATTGGCTACTCAATGGCTATCTCCAGATTAACAGGCTAAACTCCACACCTACATCTCAATCATGAAATTAACATAAGCACATGACCACCATGACCACCCCTTAGTTTTTTCCTTTGGCGTGAAAATCGTTTTTTCCCTTTTATAATAATGGTGTCACAAAATATTGATACTTATGAAATTTGCTAACTTTGATAAGCATAATGTCCTCCACTTTTGTCTATGTCATGAGAGGTTTGACAGACTCATCATTGTATTTTAAGGATGCATGTGGCAGTTACATAATTTTGTATCAACCTAAAGATGTAAAAATGTAGGGGTGGAGTCTAGCTTGTCAATTAGGTCACCGTCTGATAGTTCCTCTTTGTGGGTGTTGCCTTCTCATAGGAAGGTCCTGGGACCCTCCCCTCCCTGCTCCCCTCTCACTCTGTCTTCACCTTCATGAAAGTCAGGGTGAGACCTGCCCTGGTCCTGTGATGCTTACACCACCATTGGATCCACAAGAAGTTGTACCCACCAGCCTGTGTTCTTCCTGCATTCTGCATTATTGCTTGTGGCTGTGCAAGTCTGAAAATGGACTTATGGACTTGAGTTGGACTAGGTTGGGAATTTTTCCTGATATACAATGCTTACTATAAAGCTCTTTCTTACACATATATCAGTGTCTCTGGATTTGTTTCTCTTATCAACCTGTCCTACCACAATGCATAATATCCCATTATGTGTCGGTACCAGAATTTGTTTGTTTATCCATTCCTTCACTTAAGGAGTTTTCATTGTTTCCAAATTTTTACTATTATAGACATTGCTGAAATAAATATGGGTATGGATCTTTCTGTTCATGTTTTGTTCTTTATTACACTGGGGTATATATCAAGCAGTGAGGTTGCACATTTATAAGTATTTGTGCATGTTTTGTTCTTTATTACATTAGGGTATATATCATGTAGTGAGGTTACACAATTGTAAGGTATTTGTACCTATGTTTGTTTAAGGAAATGCAAAATACTGTTTTCTGTAGTGGTTGTACAATTCTGAAATCCCACCAGAAATGTATGAGCATTACAATCTCTCCACATCCTCTCCAGCATTTATTGTTTTCTGTTTCTTTGAGTTTGGGGAAGAGTATTAGTGTGAGGTGGTATCTCACTTTTCATTTGTTTTACTCTTATAGCTAATGAACACAGCCTGTTTCATGATCGTTGGCTGTCTCGATGTCATCTTTAGTAAATTGCTTATTCGCATCTTGTGGCCATTTTAAAAATTAGGCTATTTGTATTTTTCTTATTAAGGTGTATTTTCTATAAATTTTTAAAATTAGTCAATCATTTCACCACCAGGGCTCTGAAAATGATACACACACTCAAAATATATTAGGTGGTGAAAAAATATGAGAAAGGCATATTGTAAGTAGAGTAAACACTATGTGGATGCCTTGCCACTGTGTGGGTCTGATGTACATATAGTTAGGACATAGTAATGAGAGTTTGGTTTCTTGTTTTCATGAGTAATTAAGCACGAGACTTAGTCCCTATCATTCTAAAACCTCAACAGACCATTTCAAGGTAAAGACAATATGACAACTCAGGGAAAGTACATGTAAGTCACATATGTTGACCTTGATGAAAGATTTAGCATTTTCCCTTGAACTTCCATAACATTCCTAGAAGGCAAGAAGACTCCTAGACAGGCCTAAGAAGCTCAAAAGTACACAAATTGTGTCCTTCACAAGGAGTTAGGATTTCAGGTATAAGAGATATGATGCCATATATACGCGAGGATAAGTGGACCGGAATATCAGCTGAGACACCTAATTTTACCAGAAAGACTGCATTAAAAGTGTGCTGAAAAACTCGGCTTAGACACGAGTATAGACGGTAATTGCAAACAGGATTTGGAGACTACACATTTTTATCTCTCATCCTTTGTTAATATTGTTGTTATCCAATGTGGTTCAATAGAGTCGAGGGGAGTTTGAGGCTGATATTCCAGATACAAATAAAGAACATTTTTCTTAGATTGTTCTCTGTACCTTGGATCTCCTGGTAACAAGATATTTGGATGATAAACACACCAAGATGAATATCCTCAGATAAAGCTCTTTTAACATTGCTTGTAGATAGTGCTGGTAGTGAAATAAAGCTATGAGGATTATGAAAAGGAAGATAAGCTAGTGGGGACCATTCAAAAGGCAACCAGAGGGCTGAGCCCCGGTGGTGTAGTGGTTGTGCACGGGACTGCGGCCCACTGGGATGGAGGTTCGATTCTGGCTCCACAAGAGCAAAGACTGGGCCTCCTACTCTCACCACCTGAGGGCAGTGATAAACCCCCCCCCCCCCAAAAAAAAAAGGCAACCAGAGTATTCAAGCAAAAGCAAATTTTATGTCTAGAAGATCTCACTAAAGTTTTTCATTCTGGGGCTGAACCCCGGTGGCATAGTGGTTGTGCACGGGACTGCGACCCACTGGGACGGAGGTTCAATTCCAGCAGTGGGTCTGGGCCTCCTACTCCCACCACCAGAGAGCAGTGATGCACCCCTCCCCACCAAAAAAGTTTTTATTCTATTTTCCTCAAAAATGCACCCGGCTAATACTCAAAACCGTATCTTGTTTTCTGCTTCGAGCCACAAACACAGCCTTTTAATCTATAGCTGTCAATGAAGGCCCATCCCTTGTCTATAAGTTTGTCATGCTGTGTTATGACAGTGCTGAAATGTCACCGGTATTTCAAATTCCAGCATGGTCACCACCCAAAGAGAACAGGTTTCAGCAGAGCTTGCAATGTACGGATTAAGAAGAAGGAATAGTCTGTCCAGTTCTGAGGAAAGAACCACTGAAACCTTATGACCAGAATCAAATCATTGTCAGATATTGAAAGCCTCAAAACTGAAGCAGAACACTCCTGGAAATCCTGCCAGACAATGAGCCCCTTGGGCTGAACGGCACTCAACAGAATGAGGAAGAGCAGCCTTCTCCAAGCACAGTAAGCCATAATGATGTCGATGGAGGAAAGCCTGTGGAAGGAAAGCCATCAGGACTTTCATGGAATGATGGGGCAGGACTCAAAATGAAAAGAAACATCTGCGACTAACTGTGGATCATCAGAACTTGGAATGTGAATCTAGGAAAATTGGAAGCCATTAAAAATGAAATCAAAGGCATTTTTGATCGATATTCTAGGTACTAGTGAACTAAAATGGACTGGGATTGGCTATTTTGAATCAGACCATCTTATGGTTTACTACTATGTTAAGAACGACAAGATTAAGAGGAATAGTGCTGCATTGGCTGTCAAAAAGAACATTTCAGGATCTGTCTTGGGAGTGCAGTGCTATCTGTGAGAGGGTAATGGTTATCTGCATACAAAGAAATTTAGTCCACACATTATTATTCAAATTTATGCACCAACCATTAAAGTTAGAGATGCAGAAGCAGTCAACAGACCAAAGGACACATTAATTGCATTGGGTAAATCTGCAGCACCAGGCCTCATTAGCGTGTTAATAAGCAAGGATGTTACCCTGAGGACTTACATAGGTACACCGTCTCTAAGCCCTGGTGTTTTCAATTCCCTTGCATGCATGTGAAAACTGGACACACAATAAGGAAGACTGAAGAGAAGTGAATACATTTGCACTATGTTGTTGACTAAGAATACTGAAAGTACTATGGATGGTCAAAAGAATAAGCAAGTCTATCTTGGAAGAAGTTATGTCCAGAATGTTTCCTTAGAAGCAAGGATGGTGAGCTCTGGTTTCACATACTTGGGGCATCTTAGCAGAAGAGACTAGCCGCTGGAGAAGGATATCATGTTTGGTAAAGTGGAGAGGCAGAGGAGGACTCTGGGGGAGGTGAGTTCACTCAGTGGCTGCAACAATGTGCTCAAACGTCCTAGCCATTGTGAGGACCATGCAGGACCAGGGAGTGTTTTGTTCCGTTGTCCATAGGTTGACACCAGCTGGAACTGACTCGATGGTACTTTACATCAATGAATGCTGCTCCAAATTCCCAGTTCCCAAACAAGAAAATATCAGGTATATTTTCCACACTCTGACCCTCTTGTTCTGACACATTAGTGTTTCAGTACCACCATAATCTAAAAAGTATCCCATTCTACGTGAGGCAGAACTTATTAAACTCCATAGTCTCTACACCACATTAATGAGCCAAAGAAAGCAAACAAATGAACAGAAAACAGTACTGGAAGACAGGTGCTGTTGAAAAGAAATCAGTAAAATGATATACTTTTACTAACTGTCACATCACAACACTATGTTCTTTCATGACAAAAGCACATATTTTAATTTGATAGACATGAATATTCTGTTAAAGGGCACATTTCCAGAATGCATACTTCTGTTAACTAATGCCAAGCAGTGTTTGTCTAAGAGCATATAATTATCAATGGAGATTATGTAGAAATGGTCAAATAAATTTAGGGTATTTCCATTTGAAGAAAGTTTAACAAAGTTTTAGTGTATCAAGTATCTTATATATCCTAGGAAGGGAACTATAAGAATTTTATCTTTAATTTGAGTGTGGAATCCTTTTATTTGCATTTATATGGTAAAGAGGCCAGAATGAATGTTACATGATTCCTTTAGCTTCATGTAGAATCTTATAGATCCAGTACTGAAAAGAAGGATATCTGCCTTTCTACCTAACTTTCCAAGTTAGACGCTTGTCTGCTCACCCCAAATCCTGAAGTTCAAATTATTATCTGATCCACAATAAAAAGACATGGTAGTCTCTTTCCATAACCATTCACACTCCAGGAAACTCTATGGGGCAGTACTATGTTGTTCTCTAGTTTCCTTATGAGAAAGAATCATCTTGATAGCAGCAAGTTTGATTTTTTGTGTGTTTAAATCAAGTCTCTACAGTGCTTGAACCCTACAGTGCTATTAAAAGACTAGTGGGAAATATTTACCAAATGGTCTCCAAATTTATTCTTTTAAAACTTAATAGGTTGAATATTTGCAAAGTAGATCAGTTATCCATTCTACAATTCATTAGACTTGGAATTTAGATTGCAGTGGGAGCAGAAGCATCGTATCTTTGCAAAAAGAATTGATATAGATGTTTTTCTCTTTAAAAGTCTGGATTTCGTTAGTGGAGGCCCACATGCTGTGACTTCACAACCTAAAACAGTTTCGATAGTGTTTTGAATTTATAAAATAAAACCAAATTAGTACGTATGTGTGGTATTTTGTTTAATAGCATATCCAGTATTCACTTTAGCCATCTATTTTTAGATGATCAATTTTTCTTTCATGCCATGTACAGTGCTCATGTCACTTCACAAATAGCTTCTTAAGGAAAGCAAGACAACTATAGCATGTGCCTGTATTCTATGCCCCCTGTTGAGACATCTGTGCACATCATTGACATAAAGAACTCCCTAGGACACATTATTTTAGAAGTCTTTGCGTATTTAGCTTGCAAACCCCATCATTATTGTATTTAAAAGTAATGAAACAGTCTCTCCCCAAACTATTATCCACTGCCTTTGAAATGTTAAAGTAAGAGTCTTTGAAATGAATTTTCAGGAAAATCTTGAATAATCCACATCGTCTTAGACACATAACACTCAAATGAATTCACTCAATCACTGCCCTTTAACAGCTGTGTTTTTTCTTATAACCTTTAATTTTAACATTTGCAATTGTATTATAGTGTAACTATAGTGCATTCTCTATGAATATACTTTCTGGATAAAATAAGGGACACAGAATATTTCTCCATAATAAAGTAGTCATCTGGAGTGAATTGTCAAAATCTAATCCTCACAAGACCACTCTTACTTGGTTTTGTGAAATGAACAAAGACATCTACTTTGATATTCTCAAAGCAGGATTAAGACTTTCTACCAACTTTCTGATCATTTCAATGAATTAACCAAAAGTGCCCTGCTAACTTTAACTATACGATCACATGTAGAATAAGTGTCTCTCCTTTCAGTAAGCATTGGAAGGCAGAATTATGCACTTTAAGATATACATTATGTCTAAGTAGGGGTTATATATAAATGTATTCTGATTTAAGTATATATAGTGTGGAATATATATGCTATATATATATATATATACTTTTAACTGGGCTTTGAAAAGTGCCATGTTGCTATTAAGTTAGTATATGAACATGTAATGAATACAAACTATTTTGAAGGTTATTTAGTGTTTAATATTCATTAATATTGGACATAATATTTCTTAATATCTAAGTTTTATAGTCTTAAGCTTAATGTTTGAATATACCATTGTGCTATTTTACCCTTACCTCCCACTAGTTCCAAATCAAAGCCTTATGCCAATTAAAACCTTTATTTTCCTAATATTTCGATAGAATAAATGTCTTCTTACATGTTGTGAATAGAACTGGAAGTTGGTCAATTAATTTATAAAAGAAAGGAGAAAATAGATGAAATACAGACTCAACTGTATATTTGCAATGTGTACATGTATACATTATGCATGAGGGACTTCAAAGGGATCATCAAAAATATGATAGAAAGATAATGAAAAATTTTCACAAACTCTTTGAAGCACTCCCTTAAACACACACACACAACAAATGAAATATTTTAACTTAAAATATATAATTTATACATTTCTTCATTTAAAACTTACAAAGTGCCTTTATTCACAAATCTTTGATGTTAGGACCAAGGTTTTTCTTCTCGGTGTGGTGTGGTTTGGTATGTCTTTGCTGATGAAAACTCTTCAAAGTCTTTCTTATGTGAATCACATACTTAATTCATCCTCTATATTTTCAAGTTTGAGAATGAAAGTTTAATGACACTTGCAAAGAAAGTGATACTAGTAAAAAATCTTACTTAGGGATCAATTTGCTCATTGATGGTAATCCTCTCATCTTCACATTTCTAATTTGATAAGATTTAAAAAATTTTGTTGTGAATATATCAAATCTATAAGTTATGAATAAGATATGTATGCAGAATTAAAATTATAATAATATAACAAAAAGCTGTGTACATATTATCCATGTACGATATAAATATCACCAGTATCTTGGAAAAACTCTATATTCCAGGCTGAACCCTGGTGGTTTAGTGGCAGTTTGCGGGACTGCGACCCACAGGGTTGACAGTTCAAATCCAGCAGCAAGGCTGGGCTTGCTACTCCCACCAGGGCAGTGATGCCACACACACACACACACACACACAAACACCAAAACTCTATATTTTATTCCTCAGTGGTGACTATAAGGTTCACATTTATGATCATCATGTCTTGCTTTACTTTATAATTGTATCCTCCTGAATGTAT
>PVJH01020284.1:0-40980 GCA_004026705.1 Nesogale talazaci | reverse complement strand
GTAAGACCATTTTTGCAAAAGGCTTGCAGGCTAGTTCCATGATGTCTATAGTTTAACTGACGTGTGGTTTAGAGTTACTGATGTAAGACTCATGGTCCAATTCAAAAACTCACTGCCACTGAGTTCAGTTCAACTCATAGTGACCCTACAGGGCAGAGAAGAACTACTCTTGTGAGTAACTCTGTGCAGAAATAGCTAGGCCCATCTTTCTTCTCTGGAAAGTGATTTCAAAGCACATCACTGCTCAACTTGTACCCACTACACGACCAGGGCTCCCTAAGCTTCACTTTCATAAAAAGTCCTTCTGACTTTCTGTACTACGGAGCAACTTGTAATTTTGCAAATTGTTGCCCAAGGGAAGTTTCAAAAAGCCCCCTTGTATAATAACCTCCAACAAATCTCTACTTTCATTTTAACAGAGTACGTGTTCTAACTCTTGGACAGAAGCTTCATTTATATTTCATGCCTTTTAAATCACCAAAATGTCTACCAACAAAGGGTAGCATTAATGAGAGACAAAATAATCTAATTACGAACGTGCATGTCAAACTTTAACCACTTAACAGCAAAAAGAGGAATGGCCCAATAATCAGATGAGCAAAGGACTTGAATAGACATTTCACCAGAGGATATTCAATGGCCATTGAGTAAGGATGCTAAAGAGACCCCAATCTCACAGAGACAAAGATTTAGGCACATCCGGATGATGGAGGCCATTAGCACAAGGTCAAAATGGTGTCTGGAGATAGATAATCCAGACGCTGGTTAAATAAGAAACGGAACAAAGGAAACTCACCATTAGTCTTACATCAGTAGCTCTAAACCACACGTCAGTTAAACTATAGACATCATGGAACTAGCCTGCAAGCCTTTTGCAAAAATGGTCTTACTGATCTCTGAAGGATGGAGATAGCATGTGCAGAAAAATTCTTTGTGAGAGCAGCTGTGCCCCTCGCCTGCATGTGTCTCTGTGCCTCTTTTTTGGGAGTCCTGGAGGTGTGGTGGGTACAAGTGGAACAGTGACGCAGTTGGAAACCACTCTCCACAGGAGAAAGGTGGGCCTAGTTATTTCTGTAAAGAGTTACTCACAAGAGCAGTTCCTTCTATAAAGAGTTACTCCCAATCCACTGACTGGTGGCGGATCAATACATCAGTTACAGGTGGGGCTACAGAAGCAGGAGTGGGACCATAACTGAAACAAGCCCATTGGTAGACAGAAGGTTTTACAAGATGGTACAGGGTTTTCTGACCAAGGCAGCCAGGGCCAGACTCTTAGGGCATGACTCTTGACTCCCTATACTGTCCCCAGCGAGCCCTGATGGTGTAGGGGTTATGAGTTGGGCTACTAACTGCAAGGTCAACAGTGCAAAAAAAAAAAGTGTTTTCTACTCCAATAAAGAGTTACCGTCTTGGAAACCCCCAGGGCAGTGCTGCCTTGTTATACAGGCTTGCTATGAGTCAGAAAGAATGTTGTAAGTTTGAGTTTCTCTGGAGTAACAAACAATGATTTGCTAGTGGGTTAGTCTGGGTTGACTAGAGAAACAAATTCGTAGATGCTCATATGAAAGAAAGAGGTTTCTATATAAGAGCAATTGAATACTGAAAAAACATTGCAGCCCACTCCAGATCAAGTTCATAAGTCAGATATTAGCCCATATATCTTATACCAATCCATAAAGTCCTCTTCAGACTCATGAAACACATGCAATGACACCTGATGCAAGAAGACCATAGGCCATGAGTTGGAAGTCTTGTGGATCCAGTGGTGTAAGCATCTCAGCACTGGCAGGATTCTCCACGTGGTTCCTCCAACTCTGGGCACTAGCATAGTTCAGTGTGTCTTGACAGCTGCAATGTCTCCCAGGGAGTGAGTCTCCTGCCTCCAAAAAGGAATACAGGAATTCCCAGAATCCTCAGGAGAACATCATGCCAGAGACCTAATAGGCTATGACCTGATTGACAGGTTAGACTCCATTTTTTCACTCTGAATTCTCAAATTGACACCAGATTATATATCTACCGCAACTAATTTATGTATCAAGGAAATGATAAATGACTAAATACATGTCTCTGACATGTGACACCTCAGAGTGAGTGTCCTTAAATGTGCATTATGTTAAACTACAAGGGTTGTATGTACAATCCTTAAGGATTGGTGTGTCCCCCCCCCCTGCAATGTTGACCCCGAGGGCTACAAAGAGTCATGAAATCATAATTTTGCATTGGAAAGGCCTTTAACTACTCCAGTGAAGTGGCTTCATACTCTTTGTAAAAATACAGAAAAACAAACAACCCCTATCTAGGGTTTCTAAGGTGGTCAATCTTTACAGAACAGCAGCCTCATCTCACTTTTGTTTGTTTGTTTGTTTTTCTGGCATCACTGCCCTGGTGGTCATGGGAGCTACCCAGCATTGCTCCTGAGAGCCGCCGCTGGATTTGAACTGCCAAGCCTGTGGGCCACAGTCCCTCACTCAACCACCTACGCCACTGGGGCTCAGCCCTCATCTTGCTTTTACAGTGGAGGGTAGATGTGACTTACCAACCTGATGATTAGCAGTACAACCCTTATCTAATAACCAAACTGTCTTTAGTTTTATGCTAATTAGGTGACTTGATGGGACTGGCCAAAAAGACCACCCTCTTAATGTTCCAAGGTAAGCATGTGCTTTCTTGTGCTTACTTACTAATCTGTAGTGAATAATTTTACTTCTTTTCCCCACTGCATCAAAGATTCTGCTTCTAGGTCTGGCTGGCATGTCTCTCTCCCTAACCCACAACACCTTCCTACAGAATCAAACCCTCTTCAGATTTACAATCCTAGTCTTGGACATGGTATCCAGTAAGCAACATAAGCACAATGGTTCACTACAGATTAATAAATAAGCACAAGTAAGACTGTGTTTACTTACCTTGCTTATTGAGTCATCTATGCCTGGTCCCTGGCATCAGCCAACCCTCAGTAAACAAAACCAAAAAGTGGCACCCATTGCCACTGAGCCTATGCAGTGAACTTCAGGAAGCAGTGATCATGATTAAATCAGTCATGTCTACATAATGAAGACCTGAGGAAAATGTGGGCAGGGAAGCTCCACGAGCTTCCTGGTTGGTGATAGATGTTGATGACCATGAAAGAATAGTATGTAGAATATTCCTGAATATTCCTGACTTGGGCATGGAAGCCCCTCATTGAGAATTCTCCAAGACCTTGCCCTATGCCTCTCTCCATTTTTATCATTTTTGCCATTATAAAACTGTAATGGTAAATATAGCCTTTTTTTTTTGAGTTCTGTGAGTCATTCTAGCAAATTATGGAACTCAAGGGAGTAGTAAGAGGCCACACTTTAGAAGTGAAGGGCAACCCTAGGGACCTTGGAGCTTGCAACTGGCATTCTAAGGGGCAAAGGAAACACTGCATTTGTAGCCAAAGGTCAAAAGTAAAAATATAGCAGAAACAGCAATGGTGCCTGAGGACTGGGGAAGACTTGGCACCTGGAGGGCCATGCCCTTTAGGTGTAAGGTCTGACATAGTGCTGGGTGACAGGAGTGACAGGAAGAAGTGATGTTCAGCTAATGCCAGAATAGAAATGGAAGCTAGGGGAACCAATTTAGTAAACTGATCATCACATTTGGTATTGAAGAAACGAAAAGTGAAGTTTCATTTATTCTACTCAACAATTTCCAAATGAATAGTATGTCCCAGATATATGTTTCATTTCACCTAAATCAACATAGTGCATGTGAATTCACAGACTCTTCTCATCACCCCACCAATTAGCACCCTATGTCTGGAGTCTTTCATTCACACCTTAGGAAGACCTGCTTCAGGGCAGTTACCTTTGACTACATTGCATCAACCTTTTTTATTTTTAAGTCATTTTATTGGGGACTTGTATAGCTCTTATCACAATCTACACAACCATCCATTGTACAAATGTTGCCATCATCATTGCAAAATATTTTCTTGCTCCTTGAACCTGTATCAGCTCCTCAGTTTTCCCTCCTTTCCTCCCTCATGCACGTTTGATAATTTATAAATTATTATTTTATTTTTTCAATGACTTACAATGACTGATGCCTCCCTTCACCCACTTTTCGTTGTCTGTCCCACTAGGAGGGGGTTATATGTAGATCATTGTGATGGGTTGCCCCTTTCTCCTCCCCTCTTCCCCTTACTCTCCTGGTATGGTTACTCTCATTATTGATCCTGAGGGGTTTAACTGTGCTGTATTCCCTGAGTTTTCAGCTCTAATCAGTATCAGTGTACATGTTCTGGTTTAGCTGGATTTGTTAGGTAGATTTGGGGTCATAGGAGTTGGGGGCTGGGGGAAGCACTACAGAACTAGAGGAAAGTCAAATGTGTCATCTGCATACAACTATACTGTATGCTATACTGCACGTTAATTGGCTTGTGTCTTCCTTATGATCCTTCTATAAGATGATGTTCAATTGCCCCCCTCCTTCATATTGATATGAGTTTTGTTCTGGGTCTTTGATGCCTGATACCTGATCCCATCAACATCTCATGATCACACAGGCTGATGTGCTTCTTCTATGTGGACTTTGTTGCTTCTCAGATAGATTTCCACCTAGTTTATCTTCAAGCCTTTAAGACTCCAGATACTATATCTTTACAGTCAGGCACCATCAGCTTTCTTTACCACATTTGCTTAGGTATCTACTTTATCTTCAGTGATTGTGTTGGGAAGGTGAGTATCATGGAATACCAGGTTAATAGAACAAAGTATTCTTGCACTGAGGGAGTACTTGAGTAGAATCCCAATGTCCATCTGCTACCTTAATATTTAGATTATAAATATATGTACATAGATCTATTTCCCTATGGTTACATATAAATATATTTGTACACACTGCAACAATATTGACAGATGATTATCCATTCTTAACTTGAACTCCATCAGTGATGGGAAATGGTGCTCATTCTGTCTTTGGATCCTTCTATTAAACCTTTAGAATACTTAGTAATGGGAATTCAAGTTTCTATTTTTTGGGTAAACAACTAGTTCTATGTTGTTGTTGATGGGGGCCATTGAGTCAGTTCCAACCCTTGGGACACTGTACAACAGAGTGAAACATTGCCCAGTCCCATTCTTATGTTTGAGCGTACCACTGCAGTCCGTGTGTCAGTCCAGCTTATACATTTGCTTAGGTCATGCAAAAACATAGCTATCTCTTTGGCCCATTGAAACCCTTCAGAATATGGATGTAGTACTGACACCCTTCTTGAGCAAACTTCAACAAGCTGAATAATTCTATATTCCACTATATTCGGGTTCATAGAGTACATGGTGTGTGTGTGTGTGTGTGTGTGTGAAGCTGCTAATTTCAGTGCTTTCAGGTGCTGTCTCTACCACCATCTTCAAAAAAAACTATAACCAAACTCACTGCCAACTCATCCATTTCAACTCATGAGGACCCCAAAGGGCAGGGTCCAAGTGCTCCTGTGGGTTTCCATGACTGTAACTCTTTATGGAAGTGGAACAACCCGACTTTCTCCCAAGGAGCAGCTGGCGATTTGATCTGCTGACCTTGTGGTTATTTTACCTTGTTTTAATGAAGCACTGGCTCCCCAGGCTACTGGGCACCACACCAGAGAGGGGACGGTTCACATATTGCTACACAGCCTAGAATGTAGGCTAGATTTTGTTGCTCTGTAGCCCAGAATTAAGCAGGTGAAAAATTCCTCTGCACCAGCTTCTTTCTTCATTCTCTGGTGATTTATTTGGTTTGCATCTTTATCATTCTCCTGGAGGTCCTGTGGCGTAGTGGTTACGTGTTGGGCTGCTCATCACTGGGTCAGAAGTTTAAAATCATTGACTGCTGTGAGGAAGAATGATGAGGCTTTCTATTCACACCAGAAGGAGTGACAGTCTCTGAAACCTACAGAAAACAGTTCTACCCTGTCCTGTAGGGTCAGAATCAACTCAATGGCGATGAGTTTGGTTTGGGTTTTGAATCTTCTGGGTCTTACCAACTGGCCTCCAGAAATGATGCAGGCGCCTCCTTTCATAAAAAAGTGTGTATACTTCATCTGCCTTCCCCTGCATGGTCACCATGATGTCTTTACTCATCTGACCCTCCTCCCCATCTCAGAGTAAGCCTCACCTTTTGTTCTCCTCAAAGGTAATCCGTTCATATGTCGCCTTGATCCTTGATTGATGGTTTATCTCCTCTCAAGATACAATTTGGCTTTTGATGCTTACTGCTCCTTTAAAGGCCTCTGGGCCCACCCTGAGTCCCTAGCCTTTTCAAGTGACCAACTGATCCTTTTCATCGTCTCTCACTGACTCCCTTCTCTGCCCAACAGGCCTGTTCTGCTTGATGTAGGTGATATGGTCCACCAGATACATTTTATTCGTCAAAGGCTATAAACACTGCACACATCAAGCTCAGGTGTTACATAATTTCAGAGAGCTCTTACAACTCTCTGAGGGCACCTGGGACATTTTGAAAGAATCCTGCTATATGGTATGAGCACAGCAATTCTGCTAGCTTACCCCGGTTTACATTGAACTCCTACTTAGCCAAGGTAAAGGAAGGAAAGAAAGAGCACAGACAGTTTGGAGCAATAACTATAGAAATACACCCATTTTACTTCATAACGTACTGTCTGATTTTCTTCCATCTTGCATAGTACCATTTCCCATATAGCTTGCATTGTTCTTCCAATCCACTGCCATGAAGACGATTCAGACTCATAAGGACCCTAAGTAAGGTAAGCCTTTACAGGAGCAGACACCTTCCTCTTTCTCTTGCAGAGTAGCTGGTAGTTTTGAGCCATAGACGTTGCGGTCAGCATTCCAAAGCTTACCTGACAGTGTCACCAGCACTGGTGTTAGCTGCCATCAAGGCATGGTCACTATGGGTTGGATGGTTGTGACCCAGAGGGTGTTCATTGGCTGGCTTTCTGAAGTACAGTTTCAGGCTGTTCTTAGTCCATGGTAATCTAGAACCTTCACTGAACCCTACTCAGCCCTCACTCAAGACAAAGCCAAATTCACTCCCATCAAGTCTACTCCCACTCTTAACAAGCCTATCAGACAGAGTAGAACTGTCCCTGTAGGTTTCAGAGATGGTGACTCTTTATAGGAGGAGAGAGCCTTGTCTATTGACCTCACAGCAGTTGGTGGTTTCAAACTTCAGACCTTGAATTTAGCAGCCTAAAGAATAGTCACTCTAACACAAGACTCTACTAAGAAGCTTTCATAAAATGAGTAATAAAAATGAATTCTAAAAATAATTAATTAATTTAAAAAAATGAATTCTGCCCCCCTAGGTGCCCAAGGGCTAATGCTAAATTGAAAAGTGATGTGAAACGATAGGAATTTCAGGGGCTAGACAGGCCAAAGGCCACTTTGCTACAGATAATACAAGTTTATAAACAGTAATTTTCTGTTCACACTGGGCTGTTGATTTACTTATGTTTTATGCAGCCGGACCTTATGTCTTGGCTAGCAATTGTCATGGAAACTACACCAGCAACCTGGGCTCTGATAACAGAGTTTATACCATTCGGCCTATGGAACGTTGATGATGTCTCATGTCTGCACCAACATGGACTGGCCAAATGTAAAGCACCCTCATGTATCAGAGGATGAAATAAAATTTGCTGTCACTTTCATTGCAAAATGTTACTGCAGGAATTTCCACAAGGGTGTTTGCAAGCATGTCCAAGTTGCCTGAAATATTTCTTGCTTCTCTGACTCCCCATGGGAAAAGCCCCTCAGTTGTGTTCACGGCATCCCATGGCTGTAACCGTCCGCTTTGGGACTTAGAAGCTTTCTGATACACAGGTTCGTGGGTTTGGGACTTAGAAGCTTTCTGATACACAGGTTCGTGGGTGGACAACTGTGATTCGATTGGAACTCCTATCATCAGTCACTCCAGCCCTGGATTCTGGGACCGTTAAGCTACTCTCAGAAAATAAAGCCTGAAGGGGGTGCGAGTGCCGGGGACCCAGCGTTGTTTGTTCAACACTCATTGCCTCAATTTTATTTTCACTCCATTTTTTAAAAAATTATTTGAACTGTTAGCCAGGGATTTCTTCAGAAAGTGAAGCTCAGTGAATATTCTTTAAAAAGACGAGTTGGGGCCAATTCACACTTCCTGTGTGAGAACTATACCCCTGGGCATAGATAACTTGCCTGCCCCTGGAGCAAAGGTCCCTAACCACCCTGCCCCATCTGCAGGAGCCATCTAATTGCAAACAAGGCCCTTTCACTTGTGTAAAAACAATTAATTAAAGCTCAGAGGATACATGGTATCTACCCGACTCCAGAACTACAACTCTTCCTGTGGTCTTGCTTTTATTGTGTTGAGTGACACTCCATGCCCCATGCTCCACCCATGCAAATTTCATTAGTCCCAGTGTTCCATGTCTGCTGTCTAACATTCAATGTACTTTCAATCGAAGGGGGCGGGGGGGTGGGAAGCCAAAGTAATTTTCCATTCACTCCCAAACCTGTCTGTCTTGGAAATGTGGCACATCATGTTCGAGTGCAGACGGAGATGTAGCGGGCCTCGGAAGCCTAGCGTCTTTCGAGTTCCCAGAGCTCAGTGCTGCCGGTGCCTGAGCCTCCAGCTGAGCAGGAAGGGACTCTCCAGTGTAAAAGTAGACTGTTGTCTCAGGATCTCTCTGCAAACTTGGTGACTGACGATAAAAGTCACAGCCTGGACACATACTTTGGCATGTTGTCAAGAGAGACCATTCAGGAGTCCCCTCCAAAAAGGAGAGGGACAGGCTGAGCCCTGGTGGCATAAGTGGTTGAGGTCAGGACTGCGGCCCGCGGGCTTGGCGGTTCAAATCCAGCGGTGGCTTTCAAGAGCAGCACTGGGTAGCGCCCACAACCACCAGAGGCAGTGAGTGATGCTCCCCACCCCCCCCAAAAAAAGGAGAGGGACAGAGAGACCAGTCCCCAGAAAAGGACATCATGAGACCTTCTTTATACGGCATTCAACCTCCACGTGTATTGACTTCGGTCAGGCACATCTTGTTTCTCAAAGTAGCATAAGGGATGATGAATCCAGGATGATAAACCACATAATGATCCTCTAGATCCCTAATGTTTCCTCTCCTTGCTATTATGGTTTTTATTGGTTTTACCTCATTAATCATGTTAGATTTTCATATGTTCATTTGTATATTAAGACCCTTTAGTATGTTAAAGCCAAGATAGTTAAACCTTCAGAAACAGTAACCAGAATAATGGTTCCCTGAGCAAACAGGAAGAAAGAGGGAGGGGGGAGGGGGAAAAGGGAGCTAATAGAACTGATGATTCTATAACCCCATTCTATAACAGAATTGTCTGTATTATAGGGAAATTCATTAATAGGGGTTCTTGAGGATAGGGCAGGGGACGGAGGGGATAAAAGGGTGCTGATATCAAGTTCAAGAAGAAAGTAAACATTTTGGAACTGATTGTGGAAGCAATTGTACAATACTGCTTGATGTGATTGAACTAAGGAATATGATATCTGTAAGATCTTCCAGAAAAATGACTAAATTTTTTTTTAAGTTTTAAGTATCATCCTTGTTTTCAATACCCTAAAGAGGTCTGGTATGGGTTAACTTAATGCAACTCATCTTTTGATCTCTTGACTGCTGTGTCTACAAGCATTGATTGTGGATACAAGAAAGACAAACTCCTTGACAACTTCCACCTTTTCTCTGTTTATCATATGTTACCTATTGGTCCGGTTGTGAGGATTTGGTTCCTCTTGGCATTGAGATGTAATTCACACTGATGGCTGCCATCTTTAATCCGAATCAGCGAGAGATCCAAGTCCCTAGAGATGGCAGCCCAGGAAACCTGCGACGGCAGCTGTCTTCTGTGCCTCAGAGTCACTGTGAATCTGAATCAGCTTGGGGGCGCACAGCAGCAGCAGAATATACAGGTGCACCTCATCTTATCACCATAGGTTGATTGTGCCAATCTGGCCAGTAGGCACAGGTGGGACTAATCAGGATGCAATTTGATTGGAGAGCAAAGAGATGAATGGCTCTGCAAGGCCCGCCCCCCCCCCCCCCTCTCTTTTGCTCTCTGGTGACTAGCGCATGCTATAGTGTTTGTTCTGCTGCTGTAGCAAAGTTTTCTGCTCTCCCACCTGTGGGCCAGGCCAGCCTGTGGAACATGTCGCTGGAGCTGTGACTCCTCCATCGCTTTAGCTTGAGGCTGGTGGATTCTGTTGCCTTGCATTGCATTGCTTGCATTGAATATCCCAGCGGGGCCTGCTTCACTAAGCTCCCAAGCACTGCTGACTGTTGGTGACTCTACCAGGCTGCTTACTGCCTGTGGGCAGTCTCTGCTTGCCTTGCCTCAAGGACTCTGCTGTCTGCCTCTTTGACCTTGGACCTGGCAGTGAGTTAGTACATTAACTCTTCTACAGAAGTAAGTTGAACTGAACCCTCTGCACTGCTATGTGAATTAAGTAGCTGTTAGATTCCTTTTTGCTATATAAAACTCTGTGTGTGTGTGTGTGTGTGTGTGTGTGTGTGTGTATCTTATCATAAGTGTTCTGGTCTCATTTCTGTAGAGAACCTTGCCTAACACAACAACTTTCGTGTATTTTTATAAATCTAAGATTTGTGGCAACCCACATTTCTCGAACATGTGTGCTCACTTTGTGACTCCGAGTCATATCGTGATCATACTCACAATATTTCACACTTTCTCATCATGCTATTGCACATTACTAGACCACAGTGCCTGTAAACATAAACTTTATCTGCAGCAGGGAGCCAGAGCATTCCTGTGACTGGCTTTCCTGTGATACTCATGTCACTATGGTGGGCTGGAACAGAGCCCATGTGCTCGCCTAGGGCTTCTTGTTCAGGAAATCCTCCCAAAGCCAGAACCTGAGTAAGGTGGCAGTCTGTCCAAGAAGGAGAGTTCAACCATTTCCCAGTAAGCCATGCGGCAGAAAAGTGGTAAGACTGTGTGCTGTCAAAAGAGAACAGGTAAGGCCTTAAGAAGCAGGCAAGCCGGAGTCCCTGCTCTCACTGTTATACTCAAGAAACAAGTAAGTTGAATACATTCATGTCATTTTTTAAACAGAGTATTTCGACTGCACATGAAGGGGCACTTTAAGGTATGCTGGAACTCAGTTAACTGTGGAGAGAGAAATGGCAAAGAGCTCGCTCCTCGAAGCTGAGGCCTCAGCGAACACCACACAAAAAACACGCAAAGTGCCACCCTCCCAGCTGTTCTCAGCAAGGATAGAGCGGGCCTTGCGGTGAACGTGAGAGTTGGAGTGAGTGGAGTTGGGCTTGGGGCGGTGGTTTGGGCCTCTCCACATTTTTGGTTTGGTTTTTCCACTAACTGTGTGGCTTCAGACAGGCACGCTGTTCATCTGGGTCCCAGGTTCCCCTTTGTTCACCCGGGGATTATAGTCACACTATGGAGCATTGCAGGAGCCCTAGACAGAGATTCTGCCCCTGAAACCCCAGGCTGGGCCTGTAGGATGGCTGTGAGTCAGAATGCACCCGATGGCAGGGAGTTTGCTTGTTTGTTTGTTTGGTGGCATAGAAGGTTACACATTGGGCTGCTAAGCACAAAGTCAGCAGCCACTCCTTGGGAGAACGGCGAGGCTTTCTATTCCTGTAATGACTTAGGTCTTAGAACTCCCAGGAGAAGCTCTAAGCAGTGGTATAGGGCTACTATGGGTCAGAATGGACTTGGCAGCCATGGAGTCACTGGGTTGGCTGCTACCCAAGGGGTTCCTGGTTGGAGTCCACCCTGGAGGTCCTTGGAAGAAAGACCTGATGATCTGCTTCTGGAAGCCTAGCCACCAAACCCCTCTACAAGGGTGCTTTAGGGGTCACCATGAGTTGGCATCAACGTAATGACAAGTGATTTGGGGTTTAAGAGTGAAAAGCAGTCCTGCTATCATCGTCTGTGTATAATCCGTAGTAAAAGTCACTGCCAACATTGTGGGCATGGCTAGGTGTGCCTCAACTGTGTTTGTGTTTAATTAATGTAGAAATCAACTGATGATGGTCATTAATGAACAGGTAGCTGTCAACTCTGGAGAAATAGAGGGTGCAAAGCCAAAGCCAATGATTCTTTACCAAGAATTGGCCAGGGCTTGGGGAAACCACAGTGCCCAAAGCTGGTAACAGCAGGGAGCCCTTTACCTTAGCCAGGCCTGAAAGAGGAGTGAAGAAAGGTCACTGTACTTGGAAAGGGACACCTGAGAGGAGCTGTGACCTTTACTTGAGGGATGACTTAGCAAAGCACACTGCTCCCTCCCTCTGACCTCATGCTGCCTCTCAGTGGTCAAGCCCAGCTGGAGCCAGAATGCACGGTTGTCCATTGGCACAGTAGATATGGGTCAGCCTTCCAGGACACAAAGCAGCTTTGGGAGTAGGGGCAGTTGGTTTTTTTAAATTTTAACACAGTTAGGCAGTTATACCTTTATGTACTAACAAACCTACCCAGGACACCATGGCAGTCAGTATTCCTCAACTAGTTTTACTATGAAGTTCCTCTTTTGGAGAAACTTGAGGCCCATTGATCAAAGGCAAGGAATTTAGAATGCTTTGATCTATGGGATGGGTTCCAAGTCTCCGTCTAACTTCTTTCAGATGGAAGTGTCAGATACCAATCTCCAACTAGCTTAGACAAAAGGAGAATTTGTCGGTCTGCACATTAATTGGAGAATCCAGGAGGCAATCTTTGCTTCAGGCACAGGTGGGCTCAGGTTCCAGAATGATGCCCTGAACTTTGTCTCTGTGAGGCTTCATTCAGCAAGTTGATTCTTTCTCTTCGGGAGACTGGCAATACCACAACTGACAGCCTATCAAGCTCAGTGGCGATGATCTCTTTTTTCCCTGAGTACCCTTACACATGGACCCTGGCAATGACTCTATGTATTCCTGCTTGGGGCAATGTTTCCCTCTGAACAGCAACTGCTATCTGAAGTTGAAGTGCTTTGATTCATACATGTTTAACCATGTGTATGTGTGTGTGTGTGTGTGTGTGTTCAACCCCATTTTGACAGATTCAACATGAGGTAGAGAAAGACTACCCCAAAGAAACAAGAAAGAAGAGGATGAAAAACCATACTGTGCAAACTAAAGCTTCAGTTACCCCCCATTTCTTTTCTTTTCTTTTTTAATCAGGAAGTTCGATTTTATTTGATGGGTACAAGTGAGGCAGCGCAGAGCGACCCAGACCTTCATGAATGCAGGGCCCACCACTTGTCCAACAGGCCATGGAGAGGGATGCACTTGACTCCACAGCTGTCTGGGATGAGACGCTTCTCACCCACCATGTCCTCAAACTCATTGGCATTAAACTTTGTGAAGCCCCACTTCTTGGAGATGTGGATCTTCTGGCTCCCAAGGAACTTGAACTTGGACTTGTCTAAGACCTCAGTCACATGCTCCTTGTTTTGTGTGATGGACATGATAACTTGGCATATGTGGACTCTAGCCACCATGTCTTGAGCTTTCCCCAAAGCACCTTGCGTCCCAGTTTGGAGCCTAGTTTAGGGAGAGAAGAAATTAGCTAGGCCCAAGGAATCGAAGACCAACCAAGGGTTGTTTGTCTCAAAGGTTCCTTAGGGCAACCTCTACAGGACAAGAGGCTGCATACACTACCCAGAAAGCTTGCTGTTTGCAGCCAGTGTACACCAGGCCCCACAAGGAGGACGGTTGGCTTAATTAGCTGCAAACCGCCCCCCCCCCCCTTTCTTTTCAGGGCACTGATGACTTTGCTTAAATTTGACCTCAAATTATGAGTTCTAACTCTTAGTCTCCTATACAGGCCCCACTTGCTCTAGCCAGACCTACCTAGTTATCGTTCTTTGAATATACAAAGTATATTCTCACATTTGTTCCCCTGCCCTCTTCTTATCTGAATCCCCCCTCATCGTCCGTATGTTCCACAGGTTCAGGACATGGCACATTCCCTGACTCCAAACAGTAGTTCTTGTTTTCCATCCTCTGACCCCCACTGCATTGACATTAATATTTGTGATATTTTCTTCTGTGTGTGTAAGTTGCCATCTTAGGATGATGTAAGATCCCTGAGATATGTACATCAACTTCATATTCTTTGTTGATACATAACTGACAGAATTATGCCGGATATATGGTAGGTGCTAAATCAATGTGTTTTGGTTGCTATTTCAAAAATCCAAGGTTCGTATCCCCCCTGTTTTTATCCACTCACCTGAATTCTCATCAACTCTTTATGTCCTCTGTGCTCTCTGGTAGCCTGGCCTTGAAAAATATTCTGCCCTTGGTTGGGTCCCCTAGTTTTGTCAAGAGTCTTGGCAATGCTGATATTGTGGGAAACATTAACCATCCTTTATTTTACTCATTCATTCCATGCTCAGTGAACTTTTTCTATGAACAACACACTAGGTTAGGAATCATGGGACATATTAGATACATATGAAATATATTGCATAGTAAAATAGGAATATTTCTAAAAGACAAAATATCAAATGCCAAAATATTTGAATTCGGTAATATCTATCCAAACCATCTATACATTATACCTTTTCAGCCACCAAGAGCCATTTCTAAGAATTTAGCTCTGAAAATTTTGTTGTTGTGCATATTGATTCAATTGCAACTCATAAGCAACTGCAAGGACTTGGTTCTTCCAAGACCAGATGATCTGGTCTTTTCTCCTGCGGAGTGCCTAAGGTTCCAACAGTTGACATCTGGTTAGAGTCAAGTGCTTGAATCACTAGACACCAGGTCTCTTCACCCTATAATCAGAACTTCAGATATATGAAACAACACATGTCCCAAGACTTTACCTGGCACAATTTTGTCATAGAAAAAAAGTGGGAACAACCTAAATGTCCATCCTTAGAAGACAGGCCCAAGAGACGAGGACACATTCACACAGTGGAATACTCTGCACACCGAGAGACTGAGAAGGCTAACCCACCTGACGGATTGGATGGAGGGAATTCTCACTTATGGGAGCACTTCAAAACATTAATAGAAGGATGCAATTATATTCTCATTTCGTTTTTTTCATGAATTTTTTGAAGCCCTCTCTCTATAGTATGAGGGAACCAAAAACAAAGCCAATGCTACACATACAAAAATATACACAGGGTACTTTGAGTATAAAGGAAAGATGAATTTCCTGACTTTTACATGGGAACAATAGAACAGGAGTGAATGAAAATGATTACCTGGGCTGAGCCCCGGTGGCGTAGTGGTTGTGCGCGGGACTGCGGCCCACTGGTACGGAGGTTCAATTCCAGCAGTGGGACTGAACCTCCTACTCCCACCACCGGAGAGCAGTGATGCCCCCCACCCCCAAAAAAAGAATAGGAAAATGATTACCCATAGACAGCAGGAGAAATAGGGACTAGGAATAGGAGCAAGATTCCTTCGAGTTTTAGCTATAGAATTATATCAATGTTGGCTGAGCTCCAGTGGCATAGTGGTTGAATGCGGGACTGCAGTCCACTGGGTTGGCAGTTCAAATCCAGCAGCAGTTCTCCAGGAGCAAGGCTGGGCCTCCTACTCCCACCAGAGAGCAGTGATGCCTACAAAAAAAAAAAAAGAATTATATCAATGTCTTCCACATTCCAAAATGAAACTAAATTTAGAACAATGAAAATAAATGAACCATCTAAATCGAATGCTAATATAAGCAGATGCATGTAACTTCCATCAATCAAATTGATAAAGTAAACATAAAGAGAAAAGGCATACTTCAAGTTACTGAATCTATATTCTGATTGTGTGGTTACTGAGTAATAGCCTTGCTGATGTGACAAAGAATGTAGGGCGGTGGTTGGCAACAACACTGACATAGGTACACTATTTTGTGTATATTCTCTGTGGGGTTGGTAGGTGCATGTTGAGTCAGTTCTGACATATAGTGATCCCATGTACAACAAAAAAAGACACTGCCTCGTGTTGGCCCACCCTGCACCGTCGTCACCTGTGCTGTGAGAGTGGAGCCTACAGTGGCAGTCACGGTGTGGAATCCTCTCCCACAGGATATTTCTTTGTGTTGCCCCTCTCCCTTTACCAATAAGCTAGACTTCTCCTTTTCCAGGGACTGGTCCCTCTGGGTAATATGTCCAAAATACAGGAGGAAAAAAAAAACTCACCCTCCTAGCTTCTAAGAATTCTGGATGTATTGCTTCTGAGATATATTTGTCTATTCTTCTGGGAATACATGGTATAATCACTATTTTCCACCAACACCATAATTCAAATGCACGAATCCTCCTTTATCTTCCTCATTTAGCTTTAAGAGGCATATGAGGGGATGGAAACTACCACATTTTGTGACAGGTGTAGCTTAGTCCTTAAAGTGACATCTTTGCTTTTAACACTCTAAAGAGATCTTTTGCTATAGATTTGCCCAAATGCACTGTCATATGATTGCTTGACGACTGCTTCCATGAATGTTGATTGTGTTACAAATGAAATAAAATATGCACTTTTTGCTGCTATCTGTTAGTTTTGTTGTGTGGGAATTTTGGTTTTCTTTACATTAAGGTGTAATCCACACTGATGACTTTAGTATTTGATCTCTATCGGAAAGTACTTCAAGTCCTCTTGGCTTTCAGCAAGCAAGGTTGTGTCGTATGCATATCACAGTTTGTTAATGAGCCTTCCTCTGATCTTGATGCCACAGGAACAAATTGGAAACATTGAACATTAATGATAGACCTTATGAAACTGTGTAAGGACAGCAAGAACATCATCCGTGAAGAAAGCAAAAAGCAATTAAGAAAATAGGAAAGAGAAAAGATCAAACTGGATATCAGAAGAAACTCTGAAACTTGTTTTTAGTCAGAGTAGTTAAGGTAAATGGAAGAAAGGTTGAAGTCAAGGATCTGGATAGAAAATTTTAAGGGCAGTTCAAGAAGACAAAGTCAAAAATTATAATGAAATATTCAAAGGCCTACAGTTAGATAGCCAAAAAGGAAGACTGTGTGCAGTGTATCTTAAAATAACTCAAGAGAAGGGCTGAGCCCCGGTGGTGTAGTGGTTGTGCACGGGACTGCGGCCCACTGGGATGGAGGTTCGATTCCAGCTCCACAGAGCAAAGGCTGGGCCTCCTACTCCCACCACCCGAGGGCAGTGATGTCCAAAAAAACAAAACAAAACAAAAAAACAAAAAACAACATAAAATAACTCAAGAGAAAATTTAAGCCTGTGTTAGTCCGGGTTGGCTCGAGAAACAAATCCAGAGGCACTCAGATATATGTATAAGAAATATCTTTATATATAAGAGCAATTGAATATTAGAAACAGTCCAGATGAAGTCTGTAAGTTCAACATTAGCCCGTATGTCCAATACCAATGTATAAATTCCTCTTCAGACTCACAAAAACATTTGGCAATGATGCCAAATGCAGAACAATCACAGGCCAGTGGGTGGAAAGTCTTGTGAATTAGTGGTGGTGTGAGCATCTCAGCGCTGGCAGGGATCTCCACATGGCTTCTCCAGCTACTAGGTTCTGGCTGCTGTCAGCCTATCTCCATGGGACTTGTCAACAAGAATGTCTTACATAGTACCTCCAAATGAGGTCATCAAGCTGCCGCCTGATTGACAGACTAAACTCCACTCATTCACTCTTAATCCTCTCAAACTCACAGCAATATAACTACCACAAGCCTCAATATGCAATATTGAAAGATTCTATGGGAAAAATATTGAATAATATAGGAAGCATCTAAAGAAGGTGGAAAGAATACAGAGTCACTACCAAAAACTAGTTGACATTCCACTGCTTCAGGAGGTAGTATAAGAACAAGAACTAACGGTACCAAAGTGAGAAGTCCAAGCTGACAGAAACCATTAGCCAAAAACATGGGTCCAGGAATTGATGGCATACCAATGGAAACGTTTCAACTAGCGGAAGCCCTGGCAGGACTTACTCATCTATCCCAGGAAATTTGAAAGACAGCTACTGGGCCAGTTGACTGGAAGAGATCCATATTTGTACCCATTCCATAGAAAGGTGACCCGAGAGAATGCTAAAATGATAGAATGATGTCATTGATATTACATACAAGTAAAGTTTTGCTGAAGATAATCCACTAATGGTTGCAACAATACATGGACAAGAAGCTACCAGAAGTTCAGGTAGGGTTTAGAAGAGGATGTGGAACAAAGAACATCATGTCTGAATCTTGGCTCAAAGCAGAGAATACTAGAAAAATGGTTACTTGTATTTTACTTACTATGCCAAGGCAGTCAGCTGTGTAGGTCCTCACAAACTATGAATAACTTTGAGAAGAAATGGGAATTCCAAAAGACTTCCTTGTGCTCATGTGGAAGTTGTGCAAACAGAACATGGCCTACTGCATGGCTTAAATCAGGAGAGATGTGCATCAAGATTATATTTTCTCACCATACTAATTCAATCTATTTTGAGCAAATAAAGAAGCTAGATTATATGAAGAAAAAACGTGGCATTAGGTTAGAAGAAGGCTTACTAACAACCTGTGATATGAAGGTGACACCGCCCTTGTTTGCTGAAGGTGAGGACGAGCTGAAGCCCTGGCAGATAAAGATCAAGGAGTGTCACATTAGGTATGGATAATAACACAGTGCAAAGAGAACCAAAATCCTCACAACTGGACCAAGGAGTAACATGATAAAGGGAGAGAAAATTCCAGTTGTCAAAGATTGTAGCTTGCATAATGGCAGCAAGTGTGTAAATGTGGTCTGCTTACAGTTGATGTATGCATTGATCGTGATGGGAGTTGTATGAGCCCCCAATAAAATGATATATAAAAAAAGGAGGGAGCTGAGCCCTGGTGGCATAGTGGTTGAGTGTGGGACTGTGGCCCACTGGCTTGGTAGTTCAAATCTAGCAGCAGCTCTCCAGGAGCAAGGCTGAGCCTCCCACTCCCACCAGAAGGCAGTGATGCCTCCCAAAAAAAGGGGGGGGGGAAGAGGAGCTTATACTAAGGGCTCAAGTAGGAAATATTTGGAAATGAAGATGGAAACGTGCACAAATATGCTTGAGACAAATGAAATATTGAATGTTATAAGAGCTATAGGATCCCCCAGTAAAATCATTGGAAAAAAAAGATTGTAGCTTGCTTGGATCTAAAATCAATACTCATGGAAGCAGCACTTGTGAGATTAAAGGATGCATTTCAACGGACCTATCTGTTGCATAAGACATCTTTAGTGTGTTGAGAAGCAAGAATGTTACTTTGAGGACTACATTGTGTATGACCCAAACCATGGTGTTTTCAATTGCCTCATATGCATCTGAAAGTTGGATATAGAATAAGGAAATCTGAAGAAGATGAAAGGCATTTGGAATATGGTGTTTGCAAAGACGATGGAAAGCACATGGTCTGCTGAAAGAACCACAAATCTGTCTTAGCAGAAGTAAAGCTAGAATGTCCCTTAGGGCAAGGCTGGGGAGGCTTCATCTCAGACTTTGAACATGTCAGGAAAGACCACTCACTGGAAAAGGACATCATCAAGCAGACTCAACAAGCCATGGGCACCTGTTCTAGAGAAGATGAGGCAATGGGGTGTGTATAGGGTTCAGAGTGGTCTCGGCTTCTCAAAGAACCCAGGGACTATGGTAGCCACAGTTGCTCACAGCCTGCAGAAGTGCTCCAGGTTCCATTATAGCAGAAGTGAGTCATCCATCCAGAGTCTTTCTGGACCTTTCCATGGTACCTGGGCTTTCATCTCTTTTGATCTGCTTCCTCTCTGAGAAATGCAGGCTTAGGCAATGAGGTAGGTGCCTGGAGCTGACAGAGAAAACCCCAGCCTCTACTTCTTCACCCTTCATCCTTCATGTAACCCCTCACTCTCTGAGACACTTTCATGTTGCTATTGTAGCAATCTTAAATCAAATCTATCTTTGTAAATGTCCTCTTCTGTAAAGGCTGAGATTGTTAGTTGTTATGCAGTTGGCTCTGATTCATAGTGACTTTATGTATTCATACAAAAGAATGAAACATTTTCCAGGTCTACACTCTCCTCATAAATGTCCTCTATTCCAGCCCATGGTCCAGCCAAATGTATCAGCCATCTCTTTGAAGTACTCTCTCTTTTTCATTAACCTTCTATTGCCAGACAGCATGTCCTTTTTTAGAAGAGGAGGGGGTGGGAGGTAGGGACTTCATATTTAAAGAAAATAAATGACAAATCCTGGGGGAAATATGAATAATCACTCCATAATTGACTCGTTCTTTAATTTTGAACTTTATGTCACTGAAAGTTCAAATATTAGGGACTAAAATTCTTTTCTTTGATTTTCCTGAAGTAGAAAAATTACTCTTCTCCAAGATGGCCTGCCGATGAAGAAGAGGTCATGGTCACTTCTGACCCAGAGGGGAAGCCTTTTCCTTTTTGCCCTTGATTGGTTGGCCAGGGCATCTTCCCCTTTGGGTGGGCAGCATCCCCACTTGCTTCCCCTTCTTCCCTCACCGCTGCACCACACAAGGATGGAAGCACCCCAGGACAAACGGAGTGCGGTCGGGGGAGTGTCAGTGGAGTTTTGCATTTGTGATTCATTTCCGTTAACCTCCTAGAGATGACGGATGGCACCGAATTGCCACATCCAATTTTTGAAGTTTGGTATTTGCTAACTATATAGCCAGAGTCCGTTGGCTCTCACTGAAGGGAAATTTAAGCTATTAACAGAGATTAAGTGACTCATGTTGAGGTCAAACAGTAAGCGCAGGCTAGAATGAGAATTAGAGCCCCAGCTCTAAAGAACTGCAAAAACAAAGACTTAACGAGGGAAAACGGGGGTGAGGGGGGGGTGAGGGGGGGATACAATTTAGGAAGATTAGTTACTCTTTCTCCCATGGCTGTGGTGACAGACAGCCTTCGCTCTGGTTTATTCTCTGGGATTAATAATTTATTCTGGATCTCAATAATGAATTAGTGTTCATGCACACAGCATTCTTGTGTGACAGTTCTGCTTGGTGCTTCAGGAGAGTAAAGAGCCCATTCAGTTGGTCCATCCCGGACCCGCCTTCTGCCCTCAGTGTCGACGCAATTCAATTTAATTCAGTAAGAGTTCCTGTAGCACATGTTGGGCGCCAAGCATAGGGTTAATCCCCAACCTCAAACCCTGGAGATTTAGATAAGACACGGTCTCTGTCCACGCAGAACTTGGAGTCTCACGTCCAGTTCCTTCATTGTTATTGGGAATCCTGATGTCAGCTCTGACTCCTGGCAACACAGTGCACAACAGAAGGAAATACTGCCTGCATTCTAGTCCCCAGCCTTGGGATGCTTGAGTGCAGGGTTGCTGCCAACCCACGGGCTCTTCTCTGAGCTCGGTACCAGGCAGGATTCTATTATGATTCAGAAGGAGACCACCAGACTTTTCTTCCCCCTTAGTCTGTCTTATTCTGGAAGCTCCACTGAGACTTGTCCACTCTGAGTGACCCTGCTGGTGTTCGAAATGTTGGTGGCATAGCTCCCAGTGTCCTAGTATCCTGCAAGCTACTACCCACCCAAACCCAAAGTCATTGAATGAATTCCAAGTCATAGCAATCCTCACTGAGACATGAGGTTTCCAAACTGTACATCTTTATAGGAGCTAGCCGCCTCACGTTTCCATCTATGGAATAGCTGGTAGGTTTAAACTGCCAACCTTGCTGAACTCACAGCAGTAGTACACTTGATAGACAGATGGTGGATTCATTTAGCACCGTAACACTCCTTGTACCACTTTATTCTTTATTAGTATAATTATAAGGCGAAGAGACATTAGACGTTGGCTGCAAAATGTCAAGAATACAGTGTTCTTAAGGACTCAATGGGTTCTTTTTCATTCGGCCAGATGAACTGGCGGCTGCCAGCAGCCTCACACTGACATCAGCTGCTGCCCGTCAGCGGAAGGCTTGGAAAGCAGATTTTGAATCCTTCAGTGAGAGGTTTTAGCAAGCGTTTTCATCCAGAATATTATTAGCAACAAAGCTCAAACAATACACACATCAGTTCTGATTCTCAGCGGGTCCTTGATAGATGAAAATATTAGAGACAAGGTTCAAGTGTTTTTGCCCAACCAAGCTAATTTCCCAGTCAGTCATAATCTCTTAAGGAGCTTTTCTGTTTGGGGTAAATAAAGCAGCACAGGCATTTCCTTGTCCGGTATTTTTTCTGTCTTTCATTATTGTAATATTTTTGGAGAATATGACTGGCCCAGGACAGAACTTCATGGGAATATTCTCAAGAGCAAAACAGTTTGGGGTGAGGAAGGGGGGATCCCCCGAGTTCAACCACCTGAAGATCAGAAGGAGTAAGTAGCACGTGTTTGTTGAGGACTCTGCTAGTGGTCATTGAGTCAGGTCAACCCCACGGCCACCCTATGAACATCAGAAGAAGACACTGCCTCATCCTCTCAGTCGTTATGTTTGAGCCCAATGTCGTAGCCATTGTGTCAATCCACCTTGAAAGGAACCTTCCTTGTTTTCCCTGTGGGGCACTGTGCTAGATCAATGGCTTAATCTCTGTGGGTCTCAGTGTTCTTCATTTGTGAAATGGGAAGACCACTCTCTACCTCACAGAATGGTGGTGGAGATTACACGCAAGCAGCTATGTGCAAGTTCTCAGCCAGGGCCCATACCCAGGAAGTACTTGTCCAACAGTTTTCCATCATTGCCAAGGGAGGAGTGCTCTCCTTCTCAATGAAATGTATTTGTTCCAACCTTCTTCACATCGACTTCTCTACCTTTGTACTCATCATCAGTAACAGCTGCGACCATGAGGCCTTCATTGGAGCCAGAATGTCTTCATGTTCCTATCTTCTGACCCCTCCATCATAAAGACTGTTGGTCTCAGAATAGCACCCTCGTCGGATGAATTCTTCCATGTGTGCTGTGCATTCCTTTCCTGCCCGTTTCCTAAGAACTCCCTGCTGACAATCCTTCTTTGCATCCCCAACTCCCTCCAGAAATGTTGATCTCTTCCTCTCTCCTGAGATTCAGTTGCTTTATTGTGAGTTTCCAGTGTGTTGGCTAAGGCTCGTGGCGACCCCGTGTGCAAGAGAACAACATAATACCTGGTCCAATGCCATCGCTGCAGCAACTGTGCAGTGTCTTTCAACCCAGGGCTTTCCTTTGCTGAGTAATACCACATTGAGATCTGCAGGGTTTTCATTGACTGACTTTTGGATGTCGGTGGCCTGATCTTTCTTTCTAGTGTGTCTTCATCTGAAAAGTCCGTGCTGCCCCATGATATTTGGAATCACAGTGGCCGAGTGTCACTCATGCCACCAGACAACAACCAACTGCCATCTCGGTAGCGTTCCTAGACTTTCCTTTCTGCATCCGAAAGGTCTTCAAAGTGTCCATGGAAAATTCTGTTATGTTTTAGTTCCATTTTTTTCTACAAAATTTCCTGAATGAACCTCATATTAATAAACTCAAATCTCCTGGCTTCTTGAGTACCACCGGCTCCCATTCTTTCAATCCTTTACTGCTAACTCAGGCTTCTGAAGATTACTCACTTCCTCCGCTTAAAATTTAAAAAATTGTTTTATTTACATGTAGTTCGCATATCACACAGTGCAGTAGTCTAACTATACAAAAAGGAGTTGTGCAATCATCACCACAATTCATTTTAGAACATTCTCTTCTTTTTCCATTCTCTTCTTTCTTTTACTCATTATTATTAGCTCTCTATTTTTCCCTAACTTCACCAGCCATGGCGCAAAAGAAGCTTTTAATCAAGTTACTCGACAAATTTACCTATCATGGATTTCTTAGAAAGAAAAACTTTAAAAAACAAAAAAACTCAACAATGAGAACATATTAAATAGAAAAACACCCACCTCTATTGAAAAGAAAGCAGAAAATAATAAAATTGAAGAAAAACTGAAAATGGGTCAAAAGGGAGGATGAAATGATAAGGAGTTAAATGTTAATGTAGTCACATCTGTATTAGTACACTTCCCAATGCACTCTGTCTGATATCAAGACTACTCATCTCCCTGGTAAGAGGGGATTTACTAAAGGCTTAATCCAGAGGGAGACCCTGCAAGTGCATTTGGGGCTTCCACTGTCATCCATAACCTGCAAACCAGGTGCTCAGAATGTAAGCTCTAATACCATTTCTTCCTCCAGTCTTGGATTTTATTATACTTCCTCCATCTTTTCACCCAGTGTTCATTTCTCAAGCCACTGCCTTTGGTCCTTCATTGTGTCACCAAAACAGTTCTTGCCAAAGCCATATCACACATCACAATTCCCAAGCCTGTTGGACATTTATTTTTACCTTTTTCTTGGCTTTTATGGCATTTGAAACTGTTTTCCTACCAAAATTGCTTCTTCCATGCCTTTGTGGTTCTACTCTTTACCAATCCTCCTTCCCCTCCCTGGCCACTCATGCTAACTCTGTGTCTCCCCTTCTATTCTTCTTGATGGAAATAACTTGCTCTTCTTGGGACCTCAACATATCCATGTGTATTCTGAGCATTTTATACATGCCACCACATTTAATCTTCACAACAAACTTCTAGGAATCATGTTTTCCCATTTTATACACAAGGAAGGTGGAGTTTAGAAAGATTAAGCCATCTACTCAAAACAATGCAGCTAATAAAGTGTGAGACCTGATTCAAATTCAAGCAACGGAACCTCAGAAGTCACTCTGACCAACACCAAACTCATTATCTACTCACCTTATCCCCACAAATTCCATATTCATGATGTTCTCTACCTCAGTAAGGGGCAAGCTAACTATCCATTATCTAGTATCTCCTCTTCTCTTTCCTTCATGCCTCCAAATGCAATAATAAATCAAGTTCTATGAATTCGATGTCCAAATTTCTGTTCAATTGATTGATCATTTTCTCTTCTTCTCCACTACTGCTACCTTTTGCTCAGACCCTGATGTTTTTCTTCTACTGAAAGATATTTTATATACCTGCTCTTCTTGACTGTGCTTGCTTCCCCTTTTGTGGCTGTCAGAGTGAGCTTCATCCCCTAAGAGCTGACCCCTGAACTGCTAAGTATGATGATATACTGGACACTTAGATGTGTACCCTGAATGCTCCAAGAATTCTGAGATGGGACACTTGACTCTTGATAGAAAAGCAGCTTCCTAGAGGAGGGGACCTGGAAAATCACCAAGTAGATGACTAATGATTAGTCCCTGTTTAAATAGACAACAATTCACTGGAGTCAGCCACGGGTTTTCATGGCCAAGAGAGATCTTTGTGATAAGAAAGCTTTGTGCTGCTGTTAAAACAGTAGATTGCTGAAGGCAAATCAGGAAGGTACTTCAATTTCCCTGAAATTTGAGGCCTTTAAGGTTTGGGATTTCTGTCTTTTAAGCACAGTCAACATTGACACATATCTGTTTCAGCCTCTGACTTTGCCATAGTGCTCCCTGACCTCACCTCACACTTCCCACCTCCTTTTAACTTGAGAGGCAAACTCATTCTCACCTCTCTTCAGGAGGGATTGTTCATTGTCTCTTAGAAAAGAAACTTGAGAAGGCCACCATTGTGGGCCTCTCCGGCAGGGACAATGAATTCTTGATGGCTTAGAGAAACAACCACCTGAACTGAGTCTATTTTGGTTTTCAAGGATATCAAAAATCGCTTGAAAAATCACCCATGTTTTGAGTCTCATTTCAGGGGAGTGAACAGACTCTATTATGCTATATAGATACTACTTGTAGATTATAAAACTGCAGTATGTCCTGAGGGAGATCAGATATTTTCCTTTTGGAAGTTTAATCACCTTACTTATCCTTCCACTCTTTTACCCCATCCAGGATACAGAAATTAACATGTTCCTTCCTTCAGAAGAACTTTATTTTACATTCTCTATGAGACACTGTAAGGAAAGCTATGATAGAGCAAGTGAACTTATCACACATGTGCAAATGTTATAAAACTGAGCAATAGCAAGCATAAGCCTTATCATTATAATGCCCAAATATATTTTCCCTCGAGTGTTTCAACTTAACAATCCATAGTTAGTAAACTTGCCTTTTATTAGAACTAACCTTTTAAGGGAAACGATTCCACTATCCTCCTGACTAGCACGGAGACTGTGAGAAAAAGAAAGCTGAAGGAAAAGGTCATGAATATCGATGTGATCGTTCAGGCAGATGATTAAACTGTCTCTGCAGAGGCCACCCCAGGAGCGCTGAAAAACATTGCTCAATTTAAGGCTTTCCCAAAGTTTCCCCTTTTCATTATTGAAATCTGATTTTTGTTTTTCAGGTATGCGTGAGTAGCACGATGACTTCATTTTGTTGATCATAATTCTTCTCTATATTCAAGACTAGCATAGTAAGTAGCTCTATGCCCAATGGTGCATCTCTGTGCAGGGTCTGTCTTCACACTCCAAGGTGGGGAAGGAATAAAACCTCCCAGGAGAAAGTCCAGAGATATCAAACTTGGGAAATGCAGCTCTCTGGGAGCAGAGGCAGTAACTCTTCAGTCTTTGTGGCCATTCTCTACCAAGTCAGTCAGATGGGCCACACACAGTCCAGGGCTGTTTTCTTGCTAGGCCTTCCTGTTAACTTCCTAGAACCTAGGTAGTTGTCAGGATCAGTTGCAAAATGGTGACACGCACTCCCTACTAGTAATAAATTGTAGAGTTTTATTAGTAGCAAATACCAAAGCAGCAGCTCAAGTCCTGGGGGTGTAGTGGGTTATGATCTGGGCGTCTAATGACAAGTTAACAGTTTGAAACACGAAGCTACCTATTCCTATAAAGAGTTGCCATTTTCACAACCTCTGGGGTGGTTTTATCCCGTCCTGTAGGGATGCGATGAGTTGGAACCAACTCAATGGCAGTGAGTTTGGTTGGGGCTGAAATATCAACCCGTGGACCACAGCAGTCTGTCACTGATCATGGGGATGGCCTAGGACTGGGCAGCATTTCTTTCCACCACCATGAGCCAGAGTTACCATGGCAGCCAACAACAACAACACTATTAAATAAAGGTAAGCAGATTAATGGGTATCCTTAAAATAGCCACTCTCTCATTCAGATCTGTTCCATTAACTTTCTTGGGAGAAGGATTAAGAAGATAGTAGCTATTAATGGGGCATGGCATTAGGAAACCACTTTATAAATACCCCAGTATTTCATGCTCAAGAAACTCATTGGTGCTGGGTATCATCATGATTGGGACCAAGAATCACCAACCCAGTCACAGTCTCTCAAGGGGACCCCCGGGACACCTACACTGGAATGTGACCACACTTGAGGTATAGGATCTTTTCTTCCTTTTTCCGTCTTCCCTTGTAGACTGATCCCTATCACAACACAGTATTCAGTTGGCTCCCATGCTGCACGAGAACTCCCACGGAAACTTTTCTCCACTGAATTGTGTGAACTCAGATCCCCACCTCCAACTTGGTGCTCCCAGTGTGCCCTCGAGGCTCCACATAGTCAAGAGAAAGGGGCAATGGAACCAACCCCCACGTCCCGGACACCAGCAATACGAACATTGCTGGCAAGATCGCACTTTCCTTTTTCTCAGATGATGAGTCAAATTCTCTTTGTGATATTGATCTGTTGTCGATCCTTGGGAATCAATGTGTCCTACTCCCTCCAAGTCTCAGTTTCCTCCCCTGCCAAATGGCAGTGCCACAGGACTGCCAGGAATGTTAAGAGAAGGGATGATCTAAAACACGTCGTGTTTTCTAGGGGTTGGTGGGGTAAACTCTTGCTGCTCTGACAGATAACTGGCAGATCCTTCAGAGTTTGGTTTAGATACAACCCAACAAGTGGCTCCATCACCCAGAGGACCGATGGCTTCCTTTAGGGCAGAGAGGTTCAGCATGGGCAAGATATTCTACAGAGGGCAGAAGAGCAAGGTTAGCCAGGAGGAAGCATGCTCTGCTTGCCTCAAAAGAAGGAAAGAGATCTCTGCTCACCACTCCTCTCCTAAAAACACCAAGCTCTGCCCCCACACCTTGTGACTGCCTCCTCTTTGACCCCCAGGACAGAAGACTCACGCTGAATAAAGATCATTGTGCTTGTGAAGTTTTTTGTTGTTGTTGTTTGTTGTTGTTGTTGTGAGGACTTGGGCTTCCTTTCTTTCTTTTTCACCCCATGTGTTTGAAGTGAACTGGTTTGTCACTAAAGACTCCAGGTCCATCTCCGTCTTACTTTTACTGGACTTACCAGCTTTTTGTTCTGGTGGCGGATAGATGGCAGAGGGACTTGGTATCAAGGCACCAATGAATTACCTAAGAAGGAGAAGATGAAAAAACAAATGCATCCAAGGTATGTCTGCTTTTAAATCCCGGGATACAAATGCTCTCAAAGTGAATCACTTTATATAGATGTTGCATCAAGTGACAAGCTATTTTAAATATTCATAAGAACAAAAATCTTTCAAATAAGAGGTAAAATATCTATTCTGTTTATCACTGAAGAAGGCTAACAGGATGACAAATGAACTACGCTGCATAGATGTCCTGTGTTAATACTATTATCAGAAAATCATATTCCCTATTCTATTGTGGTGCAAAGTAGGTAGCTGGGCATGAGGGCACATTAGAAAACTATTGCAATATGTAATTAAGTCTAATGTAGCTGATGTACCAAACTAGAAGCATTCTCAATGAGGAACTTGCTTAGTTTTATTGTTTATAATCTCATTAAATATCCATTAATTGTCTGCTGTGTGATCGGCATTTTACCAAACCTATAGCTGTCACTTTATACTTATGTAAGCATGTTTTTTAATGGAACAATCTGAAATTTTAATAAGGACAATATGATAGTGTGTCAATTTTTTCTTTCATTCTGGTCAACAGGTAATTAAACAAAAAAGCAAATGTTGTGAAGAATAAAGTACATTAGAATTTGTGGAATGAAATGTGTTTGTTTTAATATAAGCACAACTTTTGTGGGGGGAGTGACTTAGTAACTGATGCCAAATATCCACCAGTCTTGGAGATGTATCTTAACAAATAGACATTTCTGGAATTATTTCAGAAGAGGTGATATTTTTCTTATTCCAAACTAGTCCTATGGGGCTGAGCTCCGGTGGCGTAAGTGGTTGAGTGCAGAACTGCAGCCCGCGGGCTTGGTGGTTCAAATCCAGCGGTGGCTGGGTAGCACCCATGACCACTAGAGGCAGTGATGCCCACAAAAACAAAAAACAAACAAACAAACAAACTAGTCCTATGTATGCCATTATCTCTTCCCCACGGACACATACTTGATGGCATGTGAATAATAGAACTGCTTACTTGGTCTATGCAAGTTACAAATAGATCTATCTTGTTCTCTGCATGTTGCCATTAGTTTTCTCTGCATAATTAGCCTTTGAACTGCTTTCAGCTCTTTTAGCTCTTGTGTCATGAGCCACTGGTGGATCATCTAGAAAGATGTGCACAAAAAAGGAGAAGAGTCATGGTGGTGGCTGAGAGGTGGATGGCCATGCTCATAACTCACAGCTACCCTGTAGGTGTGTCTCAGCCTGTAAAGCACTTTGGACGTGCATGAGACCAGGCATATTCTCCAGCAAGTGTTTTCTGCCTGGTGTGTCCCTGCAGAACTAGAGTGGAGCACTAGGATGGTGCGATGCTGACTGGCCCTGAGTGTGGTGTCACTATAGTGGGGCATCTCATAAAGGCCCCTCAGAAAGAACAACAACGATGATAGTGATATTGAAGCTGCTGGAGTCGATGACAACATACCTTTGCTCTTAAGCCGTTCTTGATGTCTTCTATTCCATCTCTTCTTGGCTTGCTGTTAGTGGCGTAAGCCACCATCAGGTTGCCTCTAGCTTATGGTTGTCCCACGTACATGCCTTTACAACCCTCGACATCTTGAGTTCCATTATCAAGGACACCAGGTATTCCGAGCACCATTTAACTTCAAACCGCAAACCAACCTCACTGTCATCAGTTGATTTTGACTCATCGAAACCCTAGAGAAGAGAGTAGAACTGTCCCTGTGGGTTTCGGAATCTGTGTATTTACAGGAGCAGAAAGAATCATCGTCTGCTCATGGAGTGGCTGGTGGTTTTGAACCGTTGACCTGGTGGCTAGCTGCCCAATGTGCAACACACCATGCCACCTGGGCTCTTAGGGGGCTCATATTTCAGCACTCGATGGGGATACACTCCTTCACAGTGAAGATCTGTAAAAAGTTGGAACGTGGGTCTTTGAAGATAATTATTCTTTCTTGCAGGAAGCCCAATAAAAGCTAAGAGGTCAGGCATGCAGACCGCTGTCCTCTATTTGTTAGAGGTGTACCTTTCCTGTTCTTGAGGTCCCCCTGGAGCCCCATCAGTACGGGTCTAATTCGCCACAGCTAGAAAAGAGTACTGCGTTTGACTCTTGGTGGCAGACACTGTTCATGGTCTCCCTGACATCCAGTCTCAACTGTACCTCCGAGGGGGTGACTCTACAGCCAGGAGCTCAAGGGACATAGCTCCTCTCCATTTCCAGGGCATGGCACAGGAAGGACCGAAGTCAACCCCGGAGGTCCCTTTCTCTTTGGGAGGGGCCAACTTGCCTCTGTAGATATCTACTACCTAGATCATTCCGGCCCTCAGCAGCGGACAGTATCAACCCCTCTGGGAGCACTGAGGCCTGTCATCCGCCCTGAGGCATGGTGACCCCTGACAGCAGAATGAAATGCTGTCTGCCTTTACACATCCTCGCGCTTGGCTCCCAATCAGAATGCTATGATCCATAGGGCTTTTATTGTCTGCCTTTGGGAAGAAGATCTCCGGGCTTTTCTTCCTAGCCTGTCGTTCTCTGAAACCTGTTCAATGTCACAGCAACAATAGGCAGGTGACATCTGTGTGCGGAGTGCAGGAGAGAGGGATCACCCCTGGACCACCTGCACCAAAGGAGAGAATCTTACCACCCACTCCTCAATGCCACATACTGCCCTGTCAAGTGCCCTGGGCAGCTTTGCCTGCCATCAAACTCCTTTTTGTTACTTAATTTAAATGTGTAGCTCCCTTGTTTCCCTCATTTCAGATCTTAGGCTTCCCAAGGAATAGCTATAATTCAAATGGGGTGGAAAGTATCTGGATTCTAATCAGGTTAACTTGGACACTTGCTCTATATTTTTGAGCCTGAGATTCTCGTCTGCAAAATGGAATCATACTGATTTTGTTGGTGGGGGTGTTCAGCTCTTGGCGGTTCAGTGATGGACTTCTAAGCTCCATTTTGAGCCCATGCACTCTATGGGCAGCCATCACCCACCTGTCAGTGGAGGCCTGGGTGTCGGCATGTTGCTGCACAGGTTTCAGTGGCACATCCAGACGGAGTGGAAAGTAATGTTTAATGGTTTCAGTGGCGTATCCAGATGGAGTAGAAAGTAATGTCTAATAATCTACTTCTGGAAAAAAGAAGCCAATAGAAGCCTTTTGGGTCATGAACATCCAATCCTTAGCCCCTGAGGGGAAGGTGCAGCAAGAGGCAGCATCTGACTCCGTAGTGTTTGGTGACACTACGAGTCAGAGGTCAACTAGATGGCAACAGCCACAAATGGCTCAGTGACAAATGAGTCATGTGGAAAATTAGCATTACCCAGGAATGCATCCTTGTGGTTGGAAAATTCCAAACTCACTGTTTTCAAGTCAATCGTGACTCAGGGTGACCCTTTCAAACTACACCTGTGGGTTTTTCAGGCTGCAAATCTTGATGGGAGTAGAAAGCCTCTTTTTTCTCCCAAGAAGAAATTGATGGTTTCGAACTGCAGACCATGTGGTTGGCAGCCCAGCACATAATCTACTATGCCACCACAGGGTCTTGATGAGGAGGAATTGGTAAGTATGTCTTTTAAGAAATAGAAAATCTTTCCCACAGTATGTCCATATTTGGTATCATATATGTATATATATATATATATATAATAGTTGCTAACTTTAAATAATTTTTAAAAGCCTGAATGAGATATAAGTTTGTTATCAGATACTTGTCACTTTCTTTTGTTCCTTCTAAATGATTACTTTAAGTTTGAAAGGATTTGATAAAATAAACTTCATTTGGAAAGCAATAATGTGTAGATATTAGGAATATTAAAGAAAGAATTTAAGATCATCTCTACTTGTCCCAATAATAACTGAGAGCGAAGGAAATGGACTGATATTACATTCTCATCGTTACTGATCTTCTAAAATGAATAGGACTCAAACACTGTGGAATTGCCCTGTCCACTTCAGTCACCTGTACTTATGAGTCCCATGTGCTCATTGGAAAAATTTAAATTTAACAATTTTACAATGATATAAAAAATTCCACTCCTTAATCTCACAATCCCTATTTTCAGTATTCAATAACATATGTGAATAGTGGCTACCATATTGGATGGGACAAACAGAACATTTTCATTTTCACAGGAAGTTCTATTGGACAGTGCTGTGCCAGAATTTGGCAAATAATAGACCATCATGCAGAATGCAAAATTGTTGTTAGTTTTTAGAGGAAAAGGGAACAAACAGAACGATACTACAGTGATTTCACATTGCTTTACATACTTATAGATGGCATTAGGTTCCTGTTGCACATTTATTTGATAAAGAAATATTTACCCTTTGCCCAGAAGGCACTGTGTAACAGTAATATATATCTATATATATTTACTTATTGACATTATTTCAGTGCTCTAGATATTGACAATTATCTGCCCAGAATCCGGTACCTAGAACTGTGCCAGGACTCAATAATTGCTTTTTGAGTTAGCAAAATAAACCCAACATATCACAAAGCTTCTTCTACCATTGGACAGATCAGGAAAGAGGAGGCGGAGAATTCTTAGCTAGCTGTTCACACCGTTTGCTCACCTTCTTCCTTGCGCCTGGTGCTGTCTGATGCCACCGAGTGAGTCCCAGGCTCATGACAAAGCTCTGCACAATGGCATGAAATTCTGCCCGGCCCTACAGTATTCCTCTGATCAGTATTAGGCCGATAGGATCTTGTGAGCTATAGGGTTTTCATTGGCTGATATTTGGAAGTAGAGGGTCGGGTCATTCTTCCTAGTCCATCTTAGTTCTGAACCTGTTTGCCATGTTGCAACAAGCAAGCATCCACTGGGAGACAGATGGTGGCCATGCACGAAGTGCAAGGTCAGGAATAAAACCAGAAAGCAAGATTCCCACCCTCATTACCCCCCTCTCCGCTAAAAAAACCCACCATGTTGTTGTTGTTGTTTTCATTCCTTGCTGTTAGAGCGCCAATCTTATTAAGGACAGTAAAGTCCTCTTCCAGGGCAGTGGCCTACATCAACAGCACAGTTTTCATCTTCTCATTCCAAGGAGCCATGTAATTGAGAGTTGATCAATGAGACATAAGTCACTAGAACTCAGTTATGGGTGGAGTTTTGTTTTCTTGCTTTTTCTCTTTGAGCAAAAGGAACTATTTGGAGATGCACAAACAAGTTGCAGCTTTGAGGAGACAAGTAAGAACACTAAAACCAAGAGAACTTTGAAGGGCAGAATTGTCATAGTTAAGCTGCTGAACTGAGGGCCAAGCATCATGACCTGACATCAGGCTAATACGAAACATTCTAGTAAATATTTATTTAAGATATTTTTAATGGTGATATCCATTGAATAGCCAATGAGGTCTCTGTGTGGGCATGGCTTTCTTCTGAGACTTCTGGGAAATCTCACAATATTTCCCTCGTGGAGATGAGAAGCTATCTCCCCAGTTGTTGGGAGTTAGTCTCAGAGACCACAAACCATGGACACGACAAGATAGCAGTGTCCCAGGAACAGAAGGAAGCAGAGGAGAAGCCACACGACCTTACCCTGATGGAACCAGACCTCTGAAGCTGGCAAAGCCACATGGAGAGCCCTGGCAGCGCTGAGTTGCTTCTACCACCACTGGATGCTGTTGATGGACCCTGAGTCCTGGAAGCGAGGAGCCATGGGGAGACCTCTGCCAGCGCCTGGACTCTGCACCCACTGGTCTGTGACTTCATGAGTCGAAAAGAGACTTTATAGACTGATATCGGGTATATGAGTTAATATCAGACTTATGACTTTGAACTGGACTGGGCTGGGATGCTTTCTCAATGTTCCATTCCTTTTGTATATAAACCATTCCCTTATATCTAAAAAAAAAAGATATTTTTAATGAAGGTGTCTGTTCTTTGCAGCTACACGCAAGTCTACATGAGTGTTATAGGGCACACTGTTCTGCAGGGAGGCCATCTAATCCTTCTCTGGGAGGCAACTTCTCATTGCGCGTTTGCCGTGGACTGCACTGCACTCCCAATGCAATGACCAAGTGGATAGCTGGTGAGCTCCTGCCCTTTGGACCCACTCTCACATTCGTGCCATGGTCGGTCTTCCCACAGGATACTGTCAGCCTGAGCATGGCTGCGGAGCAAAGGCAGGCCCATTAGCAAAAGAGGAGGAGCAACTTTAGCTCAAGAACTCCCCATCACCATGGCTAAAACTTCCTTAGAACTGGACTATATCTGAGATGCTTCCTGGCTGGTTCTCTTCTCTTGCTCAGCTTCTTTGCAGACAGGCTTGCATCTAGGTCTAGAAACTCATCTTGTTGTCTCTTTCTCTTCTTTATCTGTCACCAATACTTATACCAATCATCCAATTGTGCATCTAATCCCAAGGTTCCTGGGTGGCACAAAGAGGTAAGCAAACCTAACTAGAGGTTAGTGACTCAGATCCATCTCTATAAGTGTTAGTATGCTGGAGTGTAATGTTTGGGCCATTGCAGTGAAGCAAAATTACTAAGAATAGCTCATCTATCCATGTCTCTATAACTTCCAGAAATGATTGGATGGGACCAGGCAAATAGGGTGTGACAATTCTAATGAAGGGATCAGATAGTTTTTGTTGTTTTGTTTTGTTTTCCAGAAACAGGAAAAGGAATAAATATTATGACCACCAGGAAAGAAGAGCCACCAGCCGAGCACATGTAAGATCTTAGCATGAAGCAAGAGGGGCAGCAGCCACCACAGCACCAAGACCCTGAGACAGAATGGTAGGCTTCCCAGACCACAGAACAAGGATTTCTGAGTGCTTTCAAACAGCAGACTGGCCAATAGAATGGGCCTTTATCAGTGCTTTGTAGCACTTGACTGAGCATGGCAGACAAAAGTCACGGGGCCACGTGTCAGAGAGGCTGAGGACCAAGGACAGTTGACCTGCTAGCATGTCTGAGAAGAGGCAGGAGGACAAAAAGTTTATATCTATAATTCTTTCTGATCTCGACTTGTTGAAACGTGTTGGGTTTACTAGTAACTCCCCATAATTTTGTGTCTTGTCTATGAGCTCTGTGTAACCACAGCAGTGAATTATGGAATCCAGCGGAGAAGCAGAGTGGTTTGAAAGGGACAGTTGGTTATCAGATTATGGCAAAGAAGAATGGAAAGTAGAGACATGTCTGATGTCTGCCTTTTAAAAACCATCCTAGAGGTTGAATCCTTTTGCCCATTTGTTAAGGCAGAGGTCAGGCGCAGCCCCTTGGCATTGCCTTTATCATCAAGTCAATCCAGTTTTGTTCTTTTGGTTGATCCTCCACTTTACCAACCATGGAGTCATTTACTGGACCTCCTTGAATTGAGAGACTTCTAATGCAGATTTTCATGCATGTGTTTCCAGCTGTATGTTCAGCACCAATGACCAAGATTCCTTTGATTCCAATTCTTCAACATTTCCAAGATTTGGTGGCATAGGTCAAATGACTTCTAAACTTCTCTCCCTGCTGACCCAAGATTTGATTTTTGTAACTCTGTAAGTCAGCTATTCTCATCTGCCTGCTTTATGGCTTTCAAGATGATGATGTTTGTCTTCGTGAAATTTATGCTCATCTTTTAAGTTTTATTTATTTTTAACTGTTTACTGTCATTTTCAAAATGTTCATGAAAGGAATCGAAGCCAACCTGTGCTCAACACATCACTTTAAGGCAGAAGTGGTTCACAAGAAAGTCTTTCATGAAAAAGGGTGCCATGATACATACTTTAAAGAGCTGAGACCAACTGACAAAGGCAGAATAAATTATAAAGTCAGACATGTAAGACAAGAAATAAGGGGATACCTTTATTATCTAGTGCTGACATAACAGAAATTCCACAAATGGATAGATTTGACAGACAAATCCATTCTCTCACAGTTGAGGAGACTAGCAATCTGGATGTCGGATCCCAGTGCTAGGCAAAAACTTTCTTGGTTGGCTCCAGAAGAGGCCCTTGTCTCCTTTCGACATCTGGAACCCAGCTGGGGTAGGGCAGGTTCTCTAGAAAAGCAGAGCCAGTGATGTTTATATATGTATGTGGGGGAACCCCCTCCAAAACAGAAAAAAGCTCTGGTGGGTGGGGCTTTCATAGGACTCATTTTCCCACTAGGTGAGCACCGAGCAACTCGCTCTGAGGTGGTGCACCCAGGGGCATCATCCGGAAAGGTTCTCTCTGGTCACAGTGAATTATTTTCATAAAAGATGTTTCACTCAAACCTTGTTTTTTGGTGATGGTCAATTTAAGAGCACAGCATGCGGCTGCGAAATTTTGTTTCCTGCTCAGGAAAAAATGGCACAGTTGTGTGATGTAGAACACAGCTTACACGGATAATGCTTTAGTGAAAACTCAAGTGTTTGAGTGGTTTTCTCATTTCGGAAAAAGTGACACGTTGATTAATGACAAACCTCATTCTGGATGTCTGTCAGCATCTCAAATGGATAAGAATGTTGACCTAAGGTGCTTTTGGAGTTTGCTCCACCGGGTCATCAAGCTTTCTATCTAGAGGTTCTGAAAAGACAGCAGAACAGTCTGACCAAAAAAAGGCCTGATTTGTGGCAGACGGGGGACTGGTTTTTTCACCACGACAATGCACCTGCTCATGCAGCCATCTCAGTGCACCAGTTTGGGGCAGAAAACAGCATGCCTCTCTTGCTCCATGCACTTGACTCACTTGACGTCACTCTGTGCAACTTTTTTTTTGTTTGGGGAAAGAAGAGGGACACGAAAGGACAGCAATTTGACTATGTAAAAGAGGTGAAGAAAAAAAAATGAGGGAGGTGCTATCAGTCATCCAAACAGATGCGTTTGAAAAATAATTCCAAGAATAGAATCGCAGATTTGGCAAATGTATTAGGTGTAATGGAGAGTACTTTGAAGGTGACACGGTTATTTTGTAAAAAAAAAAAAAAAAAAAAAAAAATTAAATACGTAGCTTTGAAAAAAAATACAGATTTGTTTGGCCTCTGTCCTGCTCAATGAAGTGTTACAAAGCAGCTTTAGCACTGATAGATGCTTTAAGGGGCCCCATTCAGCAAGTCAGCCTGAAGGGGCTGAGCGTTACTGGTTGTGAGCTCAGAAAGGCCGCCTTTTCTACCTCTCGGTCCCAGTGCTGCTCTTCTGCCACTGCTCCACCCAAGATACACCTCACGCCTGGTTCTTCTTTCCGGCTGGTCACAGGACTCTCTGTTCCTACTCGTGATGTGGCTCTTTTTATACCCCGTGGAATGTAAAAACCAGCCAATCCCCTCTTCAGTGTTTCACACACCCTCTGGGCAGGTCCCACCTGGCCGGGTAGTGAGAGTAACAGTGAGATGAATAGAAAGGCTATATCATAATTTCACTTCATTGCATAGACATACATACGCATGTATATAAAAATGCTTGATTTGAATTCACAAAGGTCCTCTACAGAGTTCCACAAGGCTGTCAGTCTTTATGGGAACAAACAGCCTCATCTTTCCCTATGGAGGAAAAGGTGAATGTGAACCACTGGTCTTGTGATGAGCAGCCCAATACCTAATTCAAGAAAGACCAGGACTGTGTGTGTGTGTGTGTGTGTGTGTGTCCACCAAGCTACTCCACAATGAAGATTTAAAGCACAAAGATGCAATATTTAAGTTTGGAATGGAGGGCATCAGGGTCCAGCAGGGAGAACAGCTAGCATACAAGTAACAATGCCTTTAAAGCATTCTATTCCCAACAGGCTGACCTTATAGAACAGGCTAGAATTGCCCTACAGGGTCTCCCAAACATTACTGTCGACAGAAGCAGCGTGCAGGATCATTTCCCCGGCAGAGCTGCTGGTGGATTCAAACCACGAACCTTTCATTTAGCAGCCAAACACTTACACAGTGCACCTCCAGGACTCCTCCAACCAGCCCATCACAAGTGAAAGTGGAATAAAGACATTTCAGAAATAAAATCTCGGCTGAGTCCCGGTGGCGTAGTGGTTGAGTGCAGGACTGCGGCCCATTGACTTGACAGCGCAAATCCAGCAGCAGCTTTCCGGGAGTAAGACTGGGTAGCTCCCACGACCACCAGAAGGCAGTGATGCGCCCTCCCCACCACCCCACCCCAGAAAAACAACAAACAAACAAACAAAAAGAAATAAAATCTCTCCAAAAAATGTACTTTCCCAATACACTTTTCTCAGCGAGCAATGTGGCATGTGCTTCTCTAATTAATAAATTAATAAATAGGAGCCAAGAAAGCAAAAGGAGGATCCGGGAAGCAAGCAGCCACTAATAAGACGAAGGGATTACGTCCTCGCCTGGTGACAGGATAGCCCAGAACCCAGCTGTGCAGTCGCCCTGGAGAGCAATCAGTCTAAACCGGAAAAGGTCAGAGGGTTCTGGGAGGGCCATGTCCAAGAGTACAAACTTGATAGGACATTTGGCTGTGTGAGTCCCGCAGGATGGGGTTTACAGTTCTGGGGAAGAGCCTGGGGATAAAAATAGACAGAAACCACACACAAAAGCAAAACCACTCAGCTGGACAAACAAGAACCTTCTTAAAATGATTGAATTCAGGAAAAACCAAACAGGTTAATCAAGCAACGAGATGTAATAACATTAGTGGATGCTCTGGTAGTATTTATCTAAGTTAAAATAGTATAGCGAGTGGACTATTGTCTACTAAGATGATATGTTTATATGGAATAGAGATATTCATGATACAGACAGGAAAGAGGACAAGTTTCTTACCCTTTAAGATGGAAGCTACATTATACATGACACTGGTAAATAAGAATAAGAATAACAGCAGTCCAGTCATGTTGCTTAAAGACCTAAAAGTAATTGTACCAAAGAATGATGAAGGAGTTGTGGTTATTTCCATTGGGAGAAAATGAATGGTGGGAAGTATGGAGCAAGGAGGGGCATTATTTTCCATAATAAACTTTGTAAAACTCTCTTATATGTATAATTTTGAATTTAAAAAAATAGTAACTTGGTTAAAAAGCCTCCCAAACCAGCAGGGTAAAACCAAAATCAAGAGTCGGAGAGTTCAGCGAATGGCATCAGCTTTGCCGCTTAGCAGCTCCTCTGTCACCTCGGGCAGATTCCTCAGCTCTCCGAACTCTGTGGAAAAGGGGTAATAATAGCTATCACGGTAACCGTGCAGACCTACTGAGTAGCAGCCCTGGTTGTGAAGAATGAATAAAAAAAAACCACGCGCAGTCTCAACATTATGCCTGACACACAACACAACACATTGTACAGACTGTAGCTAGTGTTGTTATGCTAACATTCAAGACTCCCTGCGATTTCTCTCTCACACTGCCTCTGGAACCTCACAGCCTATTATTCTTCTAGACAGAGTTCAGGCTTGGGCCAGGGAGTTCGTACCGATGGCCTGCAAGTGATTCTGAATTCTTGGTGACCCAGAGTGTGTCTGAATAAGACTGAGCCCTGTGGGATTTCCAATGGCTGGTTTTTTTCTCTCTAGGTAGATCACCAGGTCTTTCTTCCTCAGCACCTCTGGGCAGACTCCCCTCTTCAACCTGTCAGTTAGCGACCAAATGCATTAATCATTTAAGGCAGCCAGGGTTTCCAGGCAGCATTCCTGGTTGGAACACACCACACGATTCCCTGCCTCGCATGGCTCAGGCACATGCTTGTCTTCTTGGTCACCAACTCGATCTGGGTCAAAGTAATAATTGAGATGAAATTCGTTACAGCCATAAATAACCACAATATTTGTATCGATCGATAGGATCTAAAGCCAAAATGTCACTATTTCTTCTCGGGACTGGGAGCTGAAAGGGGAAGTTCCATTTTTGTTCAAGATGTGTTCGTCTTGCAGTGGCCCAAGGTTGCCTTGGTTCTGGATCGAAATATTTCCCGGATGCTCCTGGATTTAAGCATATGCCTCTATATCTCAACCCATGGACATGTCTCCATTTGACTGAGGCTGGGCTGATGGGATAGGTGCAGCTGGGTCAGTGTGGGAATGAGGCGAATATGCCAGGATTTGTGTGTCTCACTTAAACTGATTCTTGCTGCCACTGAAACCAAGGCAAACGTCCAGCTTCCCTCTCTCCCTGGTGATGGGGAACAAGTTACTTTATAAGTCAGAGAACTGGTCTTGTCCCCTTTCCTCCAGTGGCATGACTGCAATGGAGGTAGTTTTTATTTATTTTTATTCTTTAAGCAGACTTTCTGAGCCAGTCGTTTTACTAGAGAAGGAGGTTTCATTGGAATACAGAGATAAACAAGTTCTTGCTAAAAAAAGTCAAACCAACAAAAATCAGGCTAATTAACTTTGACAATTTGTACTCTCCCATCACCTGCACAATTGTTTTTAAATTAACCGTTGATAATACAAGAGTTCTTGGATCAGAAGAGCACATTGTGTTTTTTTTTTCTTAAGCACATTTTTTTAATTTAATAAACAGACAGTATGGTTTATTTCAGAAAGCTCCAGCTTGAGTTGGGATCTGAACGACTTCTAGGACTTGGATAAGGTGGGGGGGGGGGGCGGTTTGCTGGATAGAACTTGAAGGTGGTGTGCATGGCAGACACTCTTCTTTGCCCACTAAAGGCCTGGAGGCAATGCACTCTGCCAGCAAGCCTTGCGCTGGAAGCACACAGCTCTGCAGCTCTCTGGGCTGGGCACCCTGCTGCTGTGTCTTGCGCTTCCTGGTGCTTCCTCCACTGTGTCACCAGGCATCCACTTGCTGTGAAGGAGAAAGACGAGGCTTTTTGCTCCTTTGAAGATTGACAGCCTTGGAAACTCACAGGAGCAGCTTTACTTTGTCCTATCAGGTCCCAATGAGCCACTTTGAGTTCGGAATCGACTCGATGGCCGTGAACTTGTTTGGTCT